>JAOTRH010398166.1:0-35103 GCA_034768845.1 Heliamphora exappendiculata
ATCTAAACCTACTAAAATCTATTATATTAATGTATTTATAATTAATTTAGTCTTTTCATGATTTATTATAATTTTGACAACAATTAATTAAATAAGTGTAGGCATTTAAGCTAAATTATGCTAGTTTGATTAGAATTGGCTTTTTGGACTTATTTATTGTGTAGAGATTTTAAATAATTATTTGTTTACTTTTGTTGATCCAAATTATTATATTACTATATATATTACTTATATAAAAAGTATTAGGTCAAAATAATATTTAAGTTGTACATCTTTTTCTCATTTTTAAGTTTAAAAAGGCAAAAAGTAACTTTTTCGTCACATATCCCTAGGTGGCCAGCCATGCAAGGGCAATTTGGTTATTTTTGTTGTTATTTTGCATTTTATTAATTATTTATATGTAAATATTTGATTTTGGGCATACATATGTTAAATCTTGGATCTTTAGGACTTTTTGCTGTACTAGGGCCAAAATGGTCATTTTACCTTAATTATGAGAATTTTTAATTTTTAATTTAATATTCTATGTTATTTATTCAATTTAAGCTGTTCCGAGACTTTTATGAGTGTTAGGATTTTGCCTATGAGTATTTGGCATTTTTAGGGTTTTCAATCCAAATTAGGATTTTGGGTTGAGTTAGGGTTTTTCATTGTTCATGTAGCGACCTAAGTTCTCATTGTCTATCCATCGCTAATACTAAGATTTGGACTAGATCGCTCCACGGGTAGTTGCAGTCTGTGCTGTTACAACTAGGGTTCGGGCTGTGTTATTACAGTCTAGGTGGTTAGTACTAGGGTTCGGACCAGGGTGTTACAATTTACTCCCCTTAAATAAATTTCGTCCTCGAAATTTCATGCGAGAGGTTGTGGATGGTTATTTGCACCTCTTCTCTTCGAAGTTGTTATCATTGTTTACTTGAGTTGTACTTTATTAAGGATGTGGATAAGGTCGGGTTTATACGTTCAACATTTTTAAAAAAACGGTTGCTTAATCTTACTAATTTCTTAAACCGATCACTACGAAATTTTCAATGATCCTGTAGCATACTTGTGGCGCAAGAATTGTTTGACTAGTGCTAACCTAAGAGCCTTTGTCCTTTAACCGTATCCTTTTCCCGAGATAATGTAACAAATTTATTTAACGTATATTTTATAGTATGTGAATTCAGGCATACCTTTGATCATTAACGGATACTCCTGCTTCTCTTGTGAAGGCGAGTCTTTTGTCCATTGATTTTCTTGTTGGTTGAGTTGTATTATCCATTCCAAACTCCTCGTTCTCGTTTTACAAATGTTATAGTTTCTTTCCCTTGGTAGCAGGCATTCAAACCTTTTATGTCCAAACTTATTGCAATTAAAGCAGATTGTTGAGCTTGTCTTTTGTGAATGGCGGACACTCCCCTTATCGCCTTCTGGTTGGTCAGGTTGCACCACCTTTTTCACACCATTTGATCGTGGTTGCAACAGTTTTGTTTGATCCTTGTAACTTTGTTCTAGTTGACGGTGGTTGTAGTTTAGTCTTCCTCATAGTGGGCACTCAGATCTTTTATGTTCAAGCCTATGACATTGATAACAAATATTTAATTTTGGTGTCCTTTTTCCTAGTTGTTCTCGTTGGTCATCTTGAGGGTAAGGTTCTGAGCGTGTGATCTTCTTGTTATTTCGTAGTGGTCATCCTTGGTTGTCTTCTTCAGCTCTTATCGGGAAGTTTATCATCTTATGTTCTGGATGGTTGCACCCATAACAAGCTCTTACTGTTGGTTGTAGTTGCTTTGCAGCCTTAATCCAAATCTCCGTCGTTCTGGAAAAATTCTTCTTCTTAGGTGTTGGGATATTTTGCACTCTCAAGTCTGATAAGTACCAGGATCCTTCTTGGGGTGCCTTCCCTTGCGATCGATCCAAGTTAGATGTTAGATCTTGCAAAATTCGTGTTAGGCCCGGGACTTCCACTTCCTCTTCAGTTTCGCCTACTTTTGCTAAACACCCGTGATTTTGTCTTTGTCTCGCCATCTCTAAAGAAAGAGAAAAAGAAAAAGGGGCCACTAAACTGCTCACTAAAGTTGGTTCTACTTATATGGCACTAAATCTGTTTATTAGTATAAAAAGTCTTATTCAACGAGATTCTATTGTTCTTCACCGTAGATTGTCACAGCAGGGCCATTCTAGGTTTATATGAATTTTTGTTATTGTATTTCGGGTCTCACTTCATTGACTAGCAAAGATCTATTCCAACCAATCAATTCCTTTCTATTTCTATTCCGTATATTGATAATCTCGGAGTATTGTGCTCACACAAAACCCTATATGGTTGTAAAAGCTAGCTTAAGAGCTGGTTGTTGTAAGCAGGTCTGGACCGAAGATAAGAGTTTTCTTCAATTTATTTTATGCTTACTCTTACATACTTTTGATGGTTTAGACTACCCAGTTGAGATGCGGGTCTTGGTTAGGTATGATAGAGAACTTAAGTTGGTGTAAAATCTCTCGGATATACTTTTTTCTTGTAGCTACCCATGTGTCGTGAGGTTTAACTAATAAAAAATGAGTGATCTCGATGAGGGAATCCATCATAACCAGAATGTTATCGTTTCTTGAGGTGGCCCATAGTAACTCAAATGTTGTTGTGCTCCTGATGCAATCGTATCGATCCTAGCAACAAAGTCCGTAGTCTCACAATTTTGTTCCTATTCCAGTCTTTCCAAGTGGCGTACCGTTTCTCTTAGCTTTTGTCGTTGTTCCTTCTCGAATTGGTACGTAGGGTTTGGATGCCTCTTCCATTGACTGGATTGTTTCTCTTCGGTGGTTGGTCACCTTAGGTCAATTGAATGGCATAAAAGGTACGATCAAAGCAAATATCGAGTCATGCAATCTATTTTGGTTTGATGGTTAATTCTCAATCAAGCTTCTCATGCCCATATCGTTGTTAGAAATTCTCCATTGAAAGTGGGGATAGCCAGATTCGGGTACTATTATTTTGGTGAGAAAAGTTGACGTGAATATCGATACGTACAAATATTCTTCCGTTACCTGCATACTAAGGGTTCCCTGAGCTTAAGGTTGTCTTTTGTTTTTCGCTTCTCTACCATTAGCACGAATCTTTTGCTTTTCGATTCGTTGGATGTGTGGGTCCACTATGAACTAGTTTGGGGAAAGCCTAGATTCTGTCACATGGTGATGTTATGAGTCCCTTGGTGTGAAGCTGTTATTCATATCTGTAGATTATTGATAGCATAATTCTACTTGTCAAATCCTTTGAAAAGACGTAGTTAGTTTAGTAAACCCTTTACTTAACCATTTCTACAGTTGGGGATCTCGGTCTTCAAAACTTCGTTAAACGCGAACGTTGACGGTGCTTTGAGTCATAATGTTGAGCAAAGATTGTGCTATGATTTGAAAAGGTGTTAACAGATTTTCATGCATTGTCCTAATCTTTCGTGAAGGTACTAAGGCCTAACAACATAAAATTTCGACGATCGGCGTCACTTACTGACCTACGGGTAAGGGTTGAAGATCGACGGACAAAACACACATGGAGTTTGATAAGGACGGTCAGCTCAATCTCACCGGTTTCAGAGGAGGTGACCATACAGCAATGACTAGATAAGTGTTTAGCTGAGGATTCCAAATAGTATAAGCACGAGATGTTGCTGGGGTTAGAATATCTTTGGGTGGACCCCCTGATGATTTAAAGGCACGGGGTTATAGTTAAAGCAATCATCGTTGACTCAGGATGGGGGGTTAAGAGATTAGAAATTAATGAATATTACTGAGAGAAGGTTCTCGAGAATAATCTGTGTAACATCAGACTCTGACAAAATGTATGTTTAAGCAACGGGTAGCCAAAATGGATATTTACCCTGAAATTACTTCAGCCTAACGTATTTCAATTCAAGCATCCAAGTCAACTCCCCAGGTTGGGATTTCAAGAGTTTTCAAAATTATTTCAGTTGGATGTGGTGGCGAAGTCAGGAAATGAATGGTGGTGAAGGATTACCTACGAATATTACTGGGTAGCATTGTTGAGGTCCGGTGCTATTAGAAGGAAAATTAGGCAAAGAATTCTAACCGGTATAGAAGTTGATACAAGGGTTTGGGAAAAGAAATATATAAGGGTGAAATTATGGAATTTTAACGGTGTTTTCTCAAAACTTAGGCTACTCCTAGTGCATATCATCTAGGGGTTAGTCAAATTATCGGTAGTTTAATTGTCTATTGATTGTCTAAGAGAGTGTCGAGATTATAGGGTTGTTTCCCTTCTTAATTTTTTTTTCCTGAATATTGCAGGCTTTAGTTTGAGGTTATGAGATAGTTTACGATTTTGAGATAGTTTATAAAGAATTTAACAACAAATACTTGCATTTCGTACAACACGAAACTGGTACAAGATTCTCAAAAAGTTCACATAGCACACACAACCTTTAAACAAGAGAAAAAGTAAAGCGCCTACCGTACTAAAGCCTAAAATCACAGAGGTGGATAAAAGTGGCGAACAGTTGTCTCGCGTTACCAAGTTGTTTCATAAATTCCATAGCAGCGCCACTGCACTCCCACATGCCAGAAGCCCTCTGGCCCTATACGAGTCTTGTAGATTATGGCAACCAGTATCTCCAGGTACATTTCTGGATTGTTGAAGTCAATTGTCGGGTTACGCGAGTTAATGATCCCACTCCTATCCCTTGGTTTCTTTGTCTGCATCCACTTTGCATCCATTATGTCCCCTAATAGTCTTTTAAATCCCGGCGGTACCTTCAGATGGTAGGTGGTTTCATCGCATCTTTCCATTACCCTTAGCAGACCCATGTATCTTGGAAAAGACTCGGGCTTTTTCCACTTCCATGTCCTTTCGAGGAACACTCTTGCATACACTCGCTCTCCGATACGGTAGTCTTTGCGGTAGTCCTAGCGGCTCCAGTAGATTACTGCATCCGTTGCTTTATCATCATCCAACTCTGGCGGTGGTGCCTCTAGCGAATTATAAAAGAAGGCGATGGCTCTCTCCTCATTCTCGTCGTCGTCCTCAAGTCCCTCCTCATCGTCTACTTTGAAGTGTACTTCGTCCCCTACCACATCAGGTTCTTCGTTTGCTCCTATTTCCTCGACCTCTTCCTCTCCCTGAGCTGACCACTCATCCGAAAACACGTCTACTGGTTCTTGCTCTTCAATGGGTTCTTCCTCCGGATCTAAGTCGTCTGGTTTTGGTGCATGGTTCCCCGGCTGGTTCTGCGTCGGACACCATCCTAAAGAAAGAAAGATAGAGAAAATCCTAAGGTAAAGATTTTAAGTTTTTAAAATTATACGTGATAACTTAATAGTACAGACACTCTACAGAGTTTATACGCTACAAAACTTGCAATCTCCCATTTTCCAAGGCCTAAAGGTTCACTAAACCTAGACTCTAATACCAACTGTGACACCCCATAACTTGAGAACGTCGGGACATACGTAACTCTGAATAAGGAACAAATTCTTGCAGAACATTCATAATTATATACGATAATTAATACATCATTAATGATTTAGAATATGTTCAAAATATATAATGATTACAGTCATCCAGAAAATTTAACAGTTACAATATGTCCGTGGGAAACTGCACAAAAGATAAAAAAGGTAGACATCCTACATCTTCAAGCTGCGTTGTTGGGGTTAACCGACTCCTGCCACTATCCCCCTTCTTCGTAGTTTTCTTCCTCAACGAACACGCCTTCCTCAAAAAGTCCTTCTTTACCTATGGAACGAATGCCATGAGCCGGAGCCAAGAAGCAAATTCTTTAAATCGTCTAACAAACTCACAACAAGATATCCTACAATACATATCGTATAATACCCAATGCAATTTTAAGGGGGCAGAGATATAAACAATTTATCAATTTCAACAGGACAAGCACATATGAGAACAGTGGTGCGAGTGCATGATACAGATGAATGTAATGCTAATGCTCAACCCCAAGTACTTCGAGAACAATATCATGAAATGTAGGAATGCCCATGACGTGCAATATGCCTTTCGTGTATAATTAATTATGGCATGGTATATATACGTGACATGGCACATGATACAACTTGCTAAAGCATCAAGTACAAACATGCGAAACATAATCATAACTTAGGCGACATAAAATCAAACTATTGGCATGAGTTCACTTTGTCAAAATTATCATTTTCATACATTAATTACTTAAAAAGTTCACATGAGATTTACACACTCACGTTCCATAAGTAACACGTTATTCGAACACTTAGCCAATTTTAGGTAAAAGTTCAATTGCTAGTTTTAAAGTTTCAACAGTGTTTTTAAGTAATTAGAGTTGGATTTAATTTGTGATATGTTAACACCAATTAGATAAAAAAACTTTTTTATAACTTTCATATTTATCACCAAAGTCGATTCCTAAGGTAAAAAGGTCATTTATTTTACTTTAGTAAAAATCTTTCAGCATTTTACAGAGAAAAATATAGAAATTGGGCCTCTATTGACCATGGTTTTTGGGTATCAATTCAGGGCCTTTAGGTTTGATTTTTGGTGAGATTTTAGTTTAAGGTGTTCCTTACAAGTTTCATGTTTTGTGCATGGGAAATTTATTTGGAAAACGTTTGAGAATTTGGCCAATTTATAAAAAGGGTTCAGTCAGCCAAAAAAGGGTCTGCAGAATGTGTTTTTAACAGAGAATGCTCAAAACTTTTGGGGCATCATCCGAGGGTATTTTGGGCTAATTTTTTATCCGTATTTAACTTAATATGTTATTTATAGTTTTCATGATTACCAATTTTGGATTTGACTTCTAAAAAGTTTGGTTTTTGGTCACACAAAAATGTGCAACAGAGAGGTCTGTCAGTCACTAAATCTCAATAGTGAATTTAGGAAGGGAATTTACCTAGAAAGACTTCTTATTTATGGTTCATTTTTAGTGGAAGAAAATATAAATATATCATCTACAAGTTTCATGTTTTGACCCAAGCTCGGTTCTCATTCTAACTTATGGGTTTTAGGTCTGTAACTCAGAGTGGTCAAAATCTTACACTCTTTGGCAAAAATGAGATATCTGAAGTTCTACCTAACGAAATCACTCCAAACAAATTTTGTATGAAAGATAACTCAAAAAGATAAGTCTGGACATAAAAATCAATTAAATATCATTTTTCCACATTTAGTTATGATGTTTTAAATCTGGTGGCAGAAAGTAAGTAAATCCAAAAAATTAGGCTATTTTGGGTTTTGGTTGCTTAGCTTATGTTGTGTACATTTTTGACATGTTTTCATTACATGCATGTTAAAACTTATAAGCATCCTTAAGGAGGTATCGTCAATTCTAATCTTTCGAGACGTGTATTCCATCAATAATTAATATTTGTCATATAAATAATACCGCTATTCAACTCACCGGGAATATAGACCCATATAAGATCGCACCCTCTAATGAATCAAAACAACGAATATTAAATATATGCAAATTAATAATTATTTCAGAATTAAGAGGATAAGCACTATTCATAATAAACTTGAGGTTTGAATTAATTTATATAGTTAGTAGTCAATACTAAATTAATTACCCCAAATGTCCCGTTCAATACACACAAAGTGTACTAGCTCAGAGAGTCGGAATCATAGAAGACACTATTATCTGTTCTCCTAACCAAGACAGGCCTACTAAAACTCTGTGCTACTGTCGTACCGATTGTATGTCCATTTTTATCTAAACTATGAACATAAAACTTATATTCTGCATGAACCTAAAATCTGGTCTTCTGTGTGTAAGCCGTACTCTACACACCAGATTAAATACTATATAGAATATCGAACATCCACACATAACAAATAAATGATATACATATATTGCTCATAATGATTCTCATAAAATGAAAAACTAATTTTATTAAAAATTAAATTAAATAATAAAAATATGGTTTTCAGTATATCAACCCAACAGGATACTCCCCTTATCGCCTTCTGGTTGGTCAAGTTGCACCACCTTTTTCACACCATTTGTTCATGGCCTGCAACAGTTTTGTTAGATCCGTGTAACTCTGTTCTGGTTGACGGTGGTTGTAGTTTAGTCTTCCTCGTAGTGGGCACTCAGATCTTTTGTGTCCGAGCCTATGACATTGATAACATATTTTTAATTTTACTGTCCTTTTTCCTAGTTGTTCTGGTTGGTCATGTTGAGGATAAGGTTTCGAGCGTGTGATCTTCTTGTTATTTCATAGTGGTCTTCCTTGGTTGTCTTCTTCAGTTCTTATCGGGCAGTTTATCATCTTATGTTCTGGCTGGTTCCACTTGTAACAAGCTCTTACTGTTGGTTGTTGTTGCTTTGTGGCCTTAATCCAAACCTCAATCGTTCTGGAAAAATTCTTCTTCTTAGGTGTTGAGATATTTTGTACTCTTAGGTCTGATAAGTACCAGGATCCTTCTTGGGGTGCCTTCCCTTACGATCGATCCAAGTTAGCTGTTAGATCTTGCAAAATTTGTGTTAGGCTCGGGACTTTCACTTCCTCTTTAGTTTTGCCTACTTTTGCTGAACACCCATGGTTTTGTCTTTGTCCCACCATCTCTAATGAAAGAGAAAAGGAAAAAGTGGTCACTAAATTGCTCACTAAAATCAGTTCAACTTATATGGCACTCAATCTGTTTATTAGTATTCTTATTCAATGAGATTCTATCGTTCTTCACCGTAGATTGTCACAGCAAGGCAACCATTCTGGGTTTTATATGAATTTTCATTATTGTATTCTGGGTCTCACTTCATTGACTACCAAAGATCTATTTCAACCAATCAATTCATTTCTGTTTCTATTCCGTATATTGATAATCTCGCAGTATTGTGCTCACATAAAATCGTAAATGGTTGTAAAAGCTAGCTCGGGAGCTGTTTGTTGTAAGTAGGTCTGGACCGAAGATAAGAGCTTCCTTCAATTTCTTTTATGCTTACTCTTACATACTTTTGATAGTTCAAAACTGGGTGTTTAGACTACCCAGGTGAGATGCGGGTCTTGGTTAGGTATGGTAGAGAACTTAAGTTGGTGTAAAATCTCTCGGATATACTTTTTGCTTGTAGCTACCGATGTGTCGTGAGGTTTAACCAGTAGAAAATAAGTGATCTTGGTGAGGAAATCCATCATAACCTGAATGTTATCGTTTCTTGAGGTGACCCATAGTAACTCAAATGTTGTTGTGCTCCTGATGCGATCGTAACGATCCTGGCAATGAAATCCGTAGTCTCACGCTTTCGTTCCTATTCAAGTCTTTCCAAGTGTCATACCGTTTCTCTTTGCTTTTGTCGTTGTTCCTTCACGAGTTGGTACATAGGGTTTAGATGCCGCTTCCATTGACTAGATCATTTCTCTTCGGTGGTTGATCACCTTATGGAAATTGAATGGGATAAAAGGTATGGTCAGAGAAAATATCGAGTCATGCGATCTATTTTGGCTTGATGGTTAATTCTCAATCAGGCCCTTGATGCCCATATCGTTGTCAGAAATTCTCCATTGAAAGTGGGAATGGTCGGAATCGGGTACTATTATTTTGGTGAGAAAAGTTGACATGAATATCGATACATAAAGATATTCTTCCGTTAGTTGCATACTAAGGGTTTCCTAAGCTTGAGGTTGTCTCTTGTTTTCTGCTTCTCTACCGTTGCCACGAATCTTTTGCTTTCCGATTCATTGGATGTGTGGGTCCACTGTGAACTAGTTTGTGGAAAGCTTAGATTCTGTCACATGGTGATGTTATAAGTCCTTTGGTGTGAAGCTGTTGTTCCTATCTGTAGATTACTGATGGTACAATTCTACTTGTCGGGTCCTTTGAAATGACGTAGTTAGTTGAGTAAACCCTTTACCTAACCATTCCTACAGTCAGGGATCTCAGTCTTCAAAACTTTGTTAAACACGAACGTTGACGGTGCTTTGAGTCGTAATGTTGAGGAAAGATTGTGCTATGATTTGAAAAGGTATTAAGAGGTTTTTTTGTATTGTCCTAGTCTTTCATAGCTAAGGCCTACTAACATAATATTCTGACGATCGTCGTCACTTACTGACCTACAGGTAAGGGGTTGAAGATCGATGGGCAAAACACACATGGAGTTTGATAAGGACGGTCAGCTCAATCTCACTAGTTTCAGAGGAGGTGGCCATGCGGCAATGACTAGATAAGCGTTTGGCTAAGGATTCCAAATGGTATAAGCATAAGATGTTGCTGGGGTTAGAATATCTTAGGGTGGACCCCCGAATGATTTAAAGGCACGGGGTTGTAGTTAAAGCAATCATCGTTGACTTAGGTGGAGGGGTCAAGAGATTAGCAATTAATGAATATTACAGAGAGGAGGTTCTCGAGATTAATCTGTGCAACATTTGAATCTGAAAAAAGGTATGTTTAAGAAATGGGTAGCCAAAATGGATATTTCTCCAAAAATTACGTCGACCTAACGTATTTTAATTCAAACATCCAAGTCAACTCTCCAGGTTGGGATTTCAAGAGTTTTCAAAATTATTTCAGTCATGTGGTGTCGAAGTCAGGAAATGAATGGTGGTTAAGGATTACCTACGAATGTTACTGGGTAGCATTGTTCAGGACCGGTGCTATTAGAAGGAAAAATAGGCAAACAATTATAACCGGTATAGAAGTTGAGACAAGGGTTTGGGAAAAGAAATTTATAAGGGTGAAATTACGGAATATTAACGGTGTTTCCTCAGAACGTAGGCAACTCCTAGTGCATTATCATCTAGGGGTTAGTCAACTTATTGGTGGTTTGATTGTCTATTGATTATCTAAGAGAGTGTCGAGATTAGGGTGGTTGTTTCCCTTCTTAATTTTTTTTTTCTGAATATTGCAGGCTTTAGTTTGAGATTATGAGATAGCTTATGATTTTGAGATAGTTTATAAAGAATTTAACAACAAATACTTGCATTTCGTTCAATACGTAACTGGTACCAGGTTCTCAAAAAGTTCACAAAACACACACAACCTTCAAACAAGAGAAAAAGTACAGCGCCTAGCGTACTAAAGCCTAAACAAACAGACGCAGATAAAAGTGGCGAATAGTTGTCTCGCATTACCAAGTCACTTCATAAGCACCGTAGCAGCGCCACTGCACTTCCACATGCCAAAAGCCCTCCAGCCCCATATGAGTCCTGTTGATTATGGCAACCGATATCTCCAGGTATGTTTCTAGATTGTTGAAGTCGATTGTCGGGTTGCGCGAGTTAATGATCTCTCTCCTATCCCTTGGTTTCTGTGTCTGCATCTACTTTGCATCCATCCTGTCCCCTAATAGCCTTTTGAATCTCGATAGTACCTTTAGACGGTAGGTGATTTCATCACATCTTTCTAATACCCTTAGCGAACCCATGTATCTTGGAAAAGACTCGGGCTTTTTCCACTTTTATGTCCTTTTGGGGAACACTCTCGCATACACTCACCCTCTGATACGATAATCTTTGCGGTACTCTTGGTGGCACCAGTAGATTACTGCATCTGTTGCTTCATCATCATCTGGCTCTGGTGGCGGCGCCTCTAGCGAATTATAAAAGAAGGCGATGGCTCGCTCCTCATTCTCGTTGTCATCCTCAAGTCCCTCATCATCGTCTACTTCGAAGTCTACTTCGTCCCCTACCACATCAGGTTCTTCGTTTGCTCCTATTTTCTCGACCTCTTTCTCTCCCTGAGCTGACCACTCATCCAAAAACATCCATGCTAAAGAAACACGTCTACTGGGTCTTGCTCTTTAGTGGGTTCTTCCTCCGGATCTAAGTCCTTTGGTTTCGATGCTGCCTATGGTTCCTCGGCTGGTTTTGCGTTGGACGCCATCCTAAAGAAAGAAAGATAGAGAAAATCTTAAGGTAAAGATTTTAAGTTGTTAAAATTATATGTGATAACTTAATAGTACAGACACTCTACAGAGTTTCTACGCTATAGAACTCGTAATCTCCTATTTTCCAAGGCCTAAAGGTTCACTAAACCTAGGCTCTGATACCAATTCTGACACCCTGTTCTCCAGGCACGTCGGGACATACGTAACTATAAATAAGGAACATATTCTAGCCGAACATTCATAATTACATATGATACTTAATACATCATTAATGGTTAAAAATTTGTTCAAAATACTTAATGATTACAGTGATCTAGAAAATTTAATAGTTACAATATGTCCGTGGGAAAACTGCCCAAAAGATAAAAAAGGTAGACATCCTACGTCTTCAAGCTGCGTCGTTAGGGTTAACCGACCCCAGCCACTCTCCCCCTTCTTCGTAGTCTTCTTCCTCAACGAATACGCCTTCCTCAAAAAGTCCTTCTTCTTTTCCTATGGCACGAATGCCATGAGCCGGAGCTTAGAAGAAAATTTCCTAAATCGTCTAATAAACTCACAATAAGATATCCTACAATACATATCGTATAGTACCCAATGTAATTTTAAGGGGGCAGAGATATAGATAATTTTCATTTTCAACAGAACAAGCACATATGAGAATAGTGGTGGGAGTGCGTGATGCAGATAAATATAACACAGATGCCCAAGCCTAAGTACTTCTAGAATAGTATCATGAATTTCACGTCGGGAATTACATAGTAGACTTGATGGCGTTGCTCACTTAACTTACCCTAGCCTCGTTGCGAAAGATAAGCGCTCGCCTTGGCTACATGCCTCAACCGTTTTAGTCAATGGCAACGGCGTGGGGGCGGGCCACCTAATTATCAGCCACCCTTATACGGGCCAATGGTCCCACATTAAGTACTAGGATAATCGTTAAACGTCAACCCAAAGTCTAAATAAAGCTAGTGACGAACCCATGGTGCCTAAATCCCCCTTTTATAATTAAAAACCTTCAATTCAATATCAATATGGCAACCAGGGACGTCCTAAATCCACAACTACTATATAATTGATTTTCATGTTACTCAACCCAATTGAAGGATACGGAAGGGACTCCGATAACCTAAGATGAAATGTAGGAATGCCCATGACGTGCAACATGCCTCTTGTGTACAATTAATCATAGCTTGGTATATAAACGTGGTATGGCACATGGTACAACGTGCTAAAACATCAAGTACAAACATGCGAAACATAATCATAACTTAGGCGACATAAAATCGAACTATTGGCATGAGTTCACTTTTTCAAAATTATCATTTTCATACACTAATTACTTAAAACGTTCACATGAGGTTTACACACTCAAGTTCCATAAGTAACACGTTATTTGAACACTTTGCCAATTTTAGGTAAAAGTTCAATTGCTAGTTTTAAAGTTTTAATAGTGTTTTTAAGTATTTAGACATGGATTTAATTTTTGAATTTTTAACACCAATTAGATAAAAATATTTCCTATAACTTTTATATTTTTCACCAAGGTCGGTTCCTAAGGTAAAAATGCTTTTTATTTTATTTTAGTAAAAACCCTTTTATCATTTTATAGAGAAAAATATATTAATTGGGCCTCTGTTGGCCACTGTTTTGAGGCATCAATTCAGGGAATTTAGGTATATTTTTTGGTGAGATTTTATTTTAAGGCGTCCCCTACAAATTTCATGTTTTGTGCTAGGGCAAGTTGTTTAGAAGACGTTTGAGACTTTGACCAATTTATAAAAAGGGTTCAGTCAGCCAAAAAATGGTCTGCATAATGTGTTTTTAACAGAGAATGCTCAAAACCTTTGGGTCATTATCCCGGGGTATTTTGGACTGCTTTTTCTCAGTAGTTAGTTTAATATGTTAGGTACATTGTTCATGTTTACCACTTTCGGATTTGACTTCTAAAAAGTTAGGTTTGGGTCTCACAAAAATGTGCGACAGAGAGGTATGTCAGTCACTAAACCTCAACAGTGAATTTGGGAAGGGATTTGACCTAGCAAGACTTCATAATTTTGGCTCATTTTTTGTGGACAAAAATATAAATATATCGGCTACAAGTTTCATGTTTTGACCCAAGCTTGGTTCTCATTCTAACTTATGCATTTTAGGTCTGCAATTCTAAGTGGTCAAAATCTAACACTCTTTGAAAAAAATGAGATATCTGGAATTCTACCCAACAAAATCACTTAAAACAAATTTTGTATGAAAGATAACTCAAAAATATAGGTTTGGACACAAAAATCACTTAAAGATCATTTTTCCACAATTAGTTATGATGTTTTCAAGTTGGTGGAAGAAAGTAAGTAAGTCCAAAAAATTAGGCTATTTAGGGTTTTGGTTGCTTAGCTTATGTTGTGTACATTTTTGACATATTTTCTTTACATGCATGTTATAAACTCACATAAACCAAAACTCCAGAATACACACAAGCCATAAAACTAAAAAAAAAAACCATACACATGCAAGCACAAACAAAGCACAATCTTACCCTAGCAATCTACTATTTGCATCTACAACGCTTTTTGAGTTATTTTTTATATCTTTTTCTTAGGGTTAGTTATAAAGATTGATTGATGGGTATCTTAAGGGAGAATATCAGAAGGTTTAAGGGAGTTGCCTACCTCTTTTTATACTAAACAAATTGAAGAAGAAGTGGACTTTGCTTCAATGCCTTTCCCTTAGACTCTTCCTCCTTCTTCTCTCCTTCTTCTTTGTAGACACTTAGAATTTTTGGGACCTCTCTCTCTCATCCTCTCAGCCGTACTGTATAGAGAATGGGGGGGGGGGTAAGGCCTTGTTTTTATAGAAAAATTAAGATGGAGGATCCACCACTGAAATTATGTTCTATAGCGGCGGTTATTAACGTCACTATAGAGGTGTAAAACCGCTGCTAAATATCCCAGTTGTTTATACCAGCGGTTCATAAACCGTCGCCCAAACCGTTGGGAGATACCCGTCGGTGTCGGTATTTAGCGACGGTTTTTGAAGTCGCTGGTATAGTGATTTTTTTCCAGCGGTAGATATTGCAGCAATTACAGTGCTGGAAAAAGCCACGTTAACACTTTAGTAATACTTTGTAGCGACGGATTTTAAACGTTGCTATTTCCACCATAAAAACCAAACCGCTACTATATCCTATCTTTTAGCGGCGCTTTTAACCGCTAGGTAAAAGCCTTTGAACACTCTATTAGCAACGGATTTTAAGCGTTGTTATTTGCACCACAAAAACCAAAACCGCTACTATAGCTTATCCTTTAGCGGCGCTTTTAACCGCTGGGTAAAAACCTTTGAACACTTTATAGCGACGTATTTTAGCCGTTGCTATTTTCACCACAAAAAACGAAGCTGCTGCAATAGCCTACCATTTAGCAGCGCTTTTAACCGCTAGGTAAAAGCCTTCAACGCTGCTAAAAAAAAAATTTAGTGTCACTTTTAGGTGCTGCTAATTCTTATTCATACTTCAATTATTGACAAAAAATCTTCAGTATTTTCTACAATACCTACTATTACGGTAAAGTACATCTTTTATAATATTAAAAATCTTTAATAACTCAAAATTAAAATGTGAAATCAACAATAATTTCTAACATTCATTACAAAAATTTGTCATAGTTCACACTTAAAAATAAATCAAGTGGTTCAATAAATTTGGCACAACACCATAAGCTAAAATAGTATTTGTCTAAACATAAAAGCATAAATACTCCAAATATTATATACCATTCTTGCAAAAATCTCCACGAACTAGCTAGCTTGGTAGATGCTTCTACATTGTCATGTTACCTAAAATATAAAATATGTAATATAGTGAGTTACGAATATTCAGTAAAATAAAGATAGATGAATAAAGTAAATATTTACAATAAATAAAACATTCAAATTATTCAAACTTGAAAGCAAAAAAAAATTAATAAAAAGAATGTACATCGGCCGTGACATTCTATTTCATGACTCCCATAAGATGATCTTTAGCGTTGTTATGGAGAAGCTTGATCAAGTGGGACACTAGCTTCGTCTTGAACCTAAGTTAGACAATAAGTAACTTACATAAATATACGAAACAAATCTTCATGAAGCTTAAGAAAAGCTTAAGCAGTTAAGTAGAATCATGAATTACAAATATTTTTAAAACTAAAAATAATAATAACCTGTGAGCTAGTAGAACCATGCAACTGCCTAAGCAAGAATGCCATTTGCTCTTTCAATTAAAGTGCTTACTTCACCAGACTGAGCTTGCAACTTATCTTCTTGTGCT
Source organism: Heliamphora exappendiculata (assembly GCA_034768845.1). NCBI lineage: Eukaryota > Viridiplantae > Streptophyta > Magnoliopsida > Ericales > Sarraceniaceae > Heliamphora > Heliamphora exappendiculata. The sequence goes on from JAOTRH010398166.1 coordinate 16,099, forward strand.
TGTAGCTTTTCTTGTAACTCACAAATCGTTTCTTTGTCTCTTGCACTCTCTTCCTTAGATGCTACTCTTAACCTTTCTAATTTTCCAAAACTTTAGCCACTGCTTTTAGGAGTGGGCCCAAATCCCAAACCACGAATACGACCATTACGCTTAGGCTTATCAATTACTTGAGAATAAATGCCATTTTCCAACCAAACTATGCATCCATGGGAACTCTCTTTTGTGCCATTTGGTTGTGTTCTCAATAATTCCTCCATTTTTTTTCTAAAACTCATAATTTTAATTGAATTAATGAAAACTAAAAAGAATTATGACTAGTTAGTAAGAAACATACTACTTTCTAATGACAAAAAATGATGAACACTTACAATGTTCTCAGCTGCTGTTTCATTAACTGGTCTACCGTCTTTCTTTGTATGAGTTGCTATATATAGCTGTGCTCGGTTAGGTGCAATCCCTTTTTCTTCCTCCTGTGTTTAAACAATTCAATCCTTATAATAAAAGTATAATATGATAATCAGCTTAAAAACATCAAACAATCCATAAAATTCTAAATACCAATTCTTTCCCATGTTGTGCATAAGTTTTTGATCCTGTTGTATGTTGATCTTTTCGATTCTCTCTATTTGTCTTGTTCTTCTCACTAAGTTCCTTTATTAAAAAAATGTAATGCTAACAGTCATACAATAGCTTTTTTCAGCTTTTATCATAATCATCAAAATTTTCAATACTTGTCCTTTATCTGAAAACTAGTAAGAAACAAGGTCGGCATATTACTCATGATTAACTGTTGCAGGTGCTGTAGCCACTATTTGTGCCGGTGTCTTTGTCACATCAAAATATTTTGATTTTAAGCTACATTTCCAATTTCTCAATTTCTCACCCAATTGCTTCAAGATATTAAGCTTGATTGTTATTCTTTCTCCCCCCATCTTCAGGAATAACAAACCTAGACTGCAATTACATGTTTTAATGTGAAAACAAACTATAAACATTCCAAAAAATACTAAAAAACTAATGTGTGATATTCACAAATAGTGACAAAAAAAATATTTGTAACTATAAATTATTACCTCAATAATATTAAAACATTCTTCTTTATAATGATCTGGCACTTTATGCCAATTACCGCAATTAATTGGGCATATATTTGGCTTCCTAGCAACAGTTCCTATAAAGCGATTGAACACACCACCTTATACTCCAATAGGCTGAAAAGCTTTATTAAATGTTACCATAATTCGTTTTTCTTGTGATAGATTCTAAACATCAGACATTCGTGTAACTTCTCGTTTGTTACGCTTACTTGTTTCATTTGAATTTAAAATTAAAAACCTTAAAAAAGATTCGATGCCACTAATATAATGTACATATACTACAACAATAATATGAAATGAAATGAGAAAAATAAACAATGTACACCCAACCTGTAACTCCAACTTGTAATTCCCTAAATGCTCATCATCAATGTTGTTCTCTGCATTTTGAGTGCGTGAGGAGTTCTGTGACGGAGCTTGTGGGGAGCCATGGTGGGGTTGTGAAGACCCATGTGACTGGATAGGTTGTGAAGACCCGTGTGAAGTGCCATTTGACCGATCAGGTTGTGAATCATCCTCCATGTCACATGTACGATATGGTTTCCTTGCCATGTTTGCTAAAAACAATAAATAATGTTAACAATAGCATGAGAAGTAATGTCTCAAATGCCTAAACAGTCCAGTTCTTAGCTAAGAATACCCATTTAACGCATGTAAACTAAGGCCATTTCAGGTGTAGAAAAAAACTTGATGCAGAAAAAAGAATAGTTGTATTACTTGAGATCCCTGCCATTTAAGTTTTCTCCAGCAAGAGAGTATTTGTGTCCTGATATAGATGGGGTTTCCATGAATACAAGGTTCCCCCTAGTTATGAATACAAGATATTTTAATGTATCTGGGTTGCACCATCAATATTCAAAGATACATCAAACATTCTCAAAATATACAACTAAAATCCCGTGATTGGCAAGAGACCAACCAACGTAGAACAACAATCGAACATGCAAACAAAGCAAAGATAGCAAAACCAGCAGACCCATGACACAATCAGATGCAGCTAGAATCACTTCACTAAGGATGCAGCAAAAGCCAGAGTGTAATCAGAAGCACCCCTACTTGCTGACCCAACAATGGAAGCAACAGCACGCCAACCAGCAATAGCATCACCAAAAGCAGCATCAGCACCCAACCAACCCTGATACCCAAACCAACATCAAAAACCCAGAATAAACCTAATTCTTTAAGCAAAACCAGCAGCAATAGACAAAAAACCATCAAGCCCAATAGACATCTTGTTGGATTCCCCCCCACATCCCTCTTTTACATAGAGCCACTTGTTAGTCAATCAACAGAGTACACCAACAGAACAAAGCTCAGAACCATCAGCTCCATCAGCAAACTCCAATAGCCTCAGTAGCAATTTGATGATTGGATTGGGGATAATAGTAAAATAAGAGCAACCAACACTCAAACACCAAGATCCAGAGCAAACCAACAGCACCCCAAACAACAAAATTTAGTAACACCCATGCAGCATCACCCAGCAAAACAAGCAGCATCCTCTATGCAGTAAAAACATAGCAAAAACCACAGAACATAGCAGAAACATGGTAGCATATTGAGGCTCAAACAAAGAATTTATGTGGCTTCTTGGAAACTTCATAAAACTCAAACTAAGCATTAGTGTAGCCTACCAGTTTATTGTCTGATTGAACTGCAGCTGTCTTGAGCAACACTAGTTACTAAAAAAATGGTATACTTTTTAAATTAAATTGAATAAGAAAATGGCTGGTTTTTCCCATGACAGATCAACTTTATCTTTGACAAATTCTGTAAGTTTTGCACTTTGGTCCAAACCAAAATTGTTTGTGTGTTCATGGGCGTAATGTGTTTCAGGCCTAACAAAAAGGGGTAACATATAATAATTACCACAAAAATAAAAACAGTACAGTAAATCCAAAGTGAGAGTCATGCCATACATCTTTAAGATGATGGCATACATAAGTAAAGAGGTATATCTTCTTACACGAGTTATTGAATGTAAAAGTACATGTCGAAGCTCATTTCTGTGGCATATCTAGTGATTTTCCCCTACATGTTCAGCTCTAAGAACAAAACCCATACGTTTGAGCATCATCACCTATGGCTGCATTAACTAATCCATGCAATAAAATGATGGTGTCTAAGAACATGCATTGTCTTAATGGCACAAGAATCAACACACAACATAGATTCACACCATCTGAACAACTAATAGCATATTTACCACTAAACGAACAGCCGCAAGCAAAATGTCCATTTTTGACAATATTTTAGATATTATTTGTACTTTGATGATATGGTTCTTAAATCATATTATACTTCAGAATTGGTGAGTATTAAAGGGGGGAATTTTTGGGAACACCAAAGGGCATTCAGGAGGAGGGAGTTTGAGAGCAGAAATAAAAAAAAGAGAGAGAAATTAAAAAAAAAAGAGCAGGGAGCATTAACAAATAACCACACCAACAGTCTAACAAGCGAATAATAATGGCCACAATTTTAAAGAAGATATCATAATTCTTAACTCGGTTAAACTAAACTTAACCTTCTAAAACCAAGCTATACACTATCCACTACCTAGTCACATCACACCAATATATATTCACATACTGAGGGAAAGCCTCATAGTAATGCGACAATCTGGGTAATTAATTCAGATTTCTCATAGAAAGAGCGTCGACCAAACGCTTTTCTATTTTGAACCCCAAAGTAGTTGATCAGACGCCAAATGGGCACACCACATCACCCCAAGACATCACCCCAAGACTTAACCTCCATGCTCATATAAACACATAAGTCAAAATAATTCAATTCAATAATATCCAATAAAACACTATAGTATAAAGTTCCTCCTGCAGTGACCACACAAACCCCACTATTATGAGTTTTCTTAGTCTCCTCACTATTTTTCAGGCAAAACTTGAAACCATTAACAACATAACGTTTGAACCGCCTAGCTTCAGTGTTTGGCCCTCGAGCAAGCCATTTGATTTGATCAATAAGAAGTTGTTTTCGTGTTTCGCCCATAACTGCTACTTGGTTATCCATAGACAAAATTTAACCAAAAACTAATTGAGTTCTAAAAGTAAATCATCATATTATAATTGTTGTAATTAGTAGTTAAAAACTTACATATGATCAAAACCAATCACAAAATTTTTCCATGTGAATCTTGTTAACAAGTTCATCAGTTAAACGATGCGGACGATTTTGTCTCTTTGTTTGCGCTTTGTGTTCTCTGCAAATAAAAACCTAATTTGTGTTACTACTGCACATATTGAATTGAACAGATTATACTTATATATGGATAATATATCACATCCCCAAGTGTTACTTACATGCGAAATGGTACAATTTCATCATCGTTGAACATTATGTAACAATGTGCCTGTATCCATGACTTTTGACCAAGTTCAACATTCATTATTGCTCCAGTTGAATCTTCAACGTTTCTTGCCAGTTGATTGAATATTGTCTGAATAGATTCTAGATAGCGTGAACAAAATGTTAAGCATTCTTCTGCTATGTTTCCTTCGGCAATAGAGCCCTTTTGATATGCTTTATTACGAACATAAGACTTAAGTCGTTGTAGGTAGCTACATTTAAAAGATCTTAGTTATGCTTCAATTAAATTGGATAATGATATGATATATATCAAGAAACATAAATGGAAAATTTTACCTCTCAATAGGGTACATTAAACGGTATTGGACAGGTCCAGCAATTCTAGCCTCAGCAGCCAAATGGATGACCAAATGCACCATAACAGTAAAGAAAGAGGGAGAAAATAGTCTCTCCAAATTACATAAAGTCACTGCAATTCGAGACTCAAGTTTCTCAAGCTCTTCCACTTTTAAGACTTTAGAATATAGCTCCCTAAAGTAACAAGATAATTCGATTAATGGTAAAATGACTTTCCTTTGCAATGTCCCTCTCAATGCTATTGGAAGAAGTTGTTGCATCAGAATATGGCCATCATGACTCTTCAGTCCCATGATTTTACGTTGTTTAAGTTGAATACAACGTGAAATATTAGAAACATAACCATCTGGCACTTTTATCCCTTTCAAAACTTTTAAGAAATCATCTTTCTCTTTTGGTACCATTGAGAAGCAAGCTGGTGGCAAATATGTCTTGTCAGAACCTACTTTTTGTCCATGAAGTTCACGTCTTATACCCATGTCTTGCAAATCAAGACGATCCTTTAAGTTATCATTCGTTTTTCCTTCCATATTCAACAAAGTACCGTACACATTATCGACCACATTTTTCTCCATGTGCATCGCATCTAAATTGTGACGCAATAAGTGGCTTTCCCAGTATGGAAAGTGAAAAAGATACTTCGCTTCTTCCATGGTTGTATCTCATGACTACTCCTAGAGTTCTTTTCATTCGTTTTTGTCTTTCCAAACTTGCATTGAACACTTTCTGTGTATATCATCACTTCAAAGCCAGAAAGCGTACTAGGAGCAGGTTCCATTTCTTGTTTGCCATCAAACGATGCTCTATCTTTACGAAATCTATGATCTTTGTCCAGAAATCGCCTATGACCCATGAAACAATATTTTCCTCCATATTTTAACCATTGAGAATGAGTGTAATAGTTGCAAGAAGGACAAGCAAGACCACCCTTAGTACTCCAACCAGATAAATCACCATATGCAGGAAAATCATTTATTGTCCACATCAAAGCTGCATGCATGTGAAAGTTATTTTTACAAGAAACATCATAAGTTTCTACTCCAACCTCCCACAGTTCCTTAAGTTCCTCAACTAGCCGTTGTAAAAAGACATCTATATCGTTTGATGGTGAGTATGGCCCAGGAATAAGTAATGATAAGATGAAAGAAGATCTTTTCACGCACATCTATGGAGGCAAATTATAGGGAATCAGAATTACTGGCCATATACTATAAATGGTGCTTATATTCTCATAAGGATTGAATCCATCAGCTGCTAATCCCAATCAAACATTACGAGGATCAGATGCAAAATTCACATATCGAGAATCAAATGTTTTCCACGTAAGAGAATAAGCAGGATGTCTCATTATTCCATCACTTGTACGACCCTCCATATGCCATTTCATAGAAGCAGCTATTTTTTATGACATAAATAGCCTTTGCAATCTTAGCTTTAAGGGAAACCATCGGAGAACTTTTGCAGCCTTTTTCTTTCTTTTTTTAGACAAAGCACTCGAATTATGCTCCAAATTAGTCTCATTTGTTGCCCACCTTGATGCACCACAAGGACAAACTTCGTCATTCGCATGTTCTTTCCAAAATAACATACAGTTATTAGGACATGCATGGATTTTATCATATCTAAGACCCAAATCCTTAATAATCTTTTTGGCATCATAAGAGTCTTTCGGTAACTTAGCGTCTTAAGGAAGCATATCTTTCAAAATTTTGAGCAGGTTTGTAATGATTCATTGGTCCATCCACTAAGACACTTCAGGTGGTACAAATGCACAATGGTGACAACTTGCTAAAATTCTTGCACCCTTCATATAAAGGTTGCGCAGCATCTCTAAGCAAGTTATAGAATTGTTTGGCATCTTCATTAGGATCTTATCTAGGTGGTTGTTCATTTAAACCTTCACCAGATGGTTCTAATACATTTCTTTCATCTCCAAGGTCATCAATAAATTGGGTATGCATTTGAAACACGTCATGCAACATGTCACGTATATCGCCATGTTCACGTCGCATTTCTTCACCACGAGTCTCGCCAACTCTAATACTAGTTGATGCTGACAAAGTCTCTCCATGATAATACCAACAATTAACCTTAACTGATTCCAAATGAGACCAAATGATCACGTACAATTTCTAGGTTCAACATATATGAATTCACACATTTTACGCATGGGCATAAAATTGTCCCATCCTTAGATGGACTATGAGAAGCAAACTTCAAAAAGTCTTTCACTCCTTCCAAGTACTCTCTTGACACTCTACTCTTCTTCATCCAACTCTTATCCATTGATTGAATATAAAAGAAACTGAGGTAAAAAAAAGAAAGAAGTAAATTTAAGTATGATAAAAAAAAAACTACTCTTACTATAAACACAACAGGCATGCGGAATGTATCACTCACATGAAAATAAAAGTCATAATGTATTGGGAAATGATCTAACAGAAACTCATCTTGAAACATGATTATAGGGTTTACAACAATGTCACGGGAGAAAATGTATATTGAATTGTATTAGTAATACGGTGAGATTGTATTACAATAGTTACAATTAATTCAATGTATATTAAAATCTGTGTTAAGGGTAGTGGCCATGTGATTTTTTCCCTTCTCTTTACAATATGCAGCAATGGCTTGGCATGCAATCGATGGGAGGGGAAATAAATAAATAAATAAATGAGCGTAAATTAAGTAGTTATAGTTTATGTGCATCAAACCAAAAGTAGGATTTGATGTTTGAGTCTACAATAAAAAGGCCTAGGTATTTGTGTACAAATTTCCTTATAGACCAATAACACAACGAACACAACCATTTTGATCATCATCATTCCAGTTCAATGTAACTAATCAATTATTCAGAGTCACTAGATAAGCTTTTGATCTACCCTTCTCAAAGCAAGAAAAGAATTGGCACTTGTGCCATCAGGGAGATTGAGAACCAAGTACAAGCAACCAAGTGAAGTGCTCCCTATATGAATTAATTATCAAATATAGTTGTGTTTTGTAAACTAATCAATAGGGGATGAATTGATCCTAATATTGACACAATAGAATAGTAATAAGAGTTCCTCAACTTGAACCTCCACACACACACGACAACATAAAGGGAAAAAAGATTATTTTTTTTTTAAAGTTAATTTTGGTGCCTAATCTAGATGCATCATAAAATTTCCATCATAAGCACAATTTCATTGTCATTCAATAATCAAATGTGAAAGATCCACATCTTCCAAAGACTTCATGTATTTAAATTCATCAAAAGATGGTCTTGAAAACCCAATTCTATTGAGCCCTGCCCAAGAAGAAAAACTCAAAAAGGACAAAAAAAACTGTAAACAACATAGATAAATTATTTCTTAACAAATTGTACTTGTTCAAGTGAATCTTCCCCAAGTGAAGGAAAAATTACAGCCAAATTAGAGGAGAAAATACAGGAATCTTACCTTGCACTTACTAACCATTGATGAACAAGAAGAAGGAGGTTGCTGCTGAAATTAATGTGCCTCTTCTATTAAATTAGGGGGAGGGCAAATGGGACTCGAGACACGAATCCACGACGATCCAACTTGTTATGCCCCAAACTCTGAGCCACGTGAAACATCCATAAACAATCAACCACAATACCCAGCCCGAGAATACACTCTCAAAATAAATATACATACATTGTATACAAATGCCAAACGACATACATTACAAAGCTCAAACGCCGAGAAACATGTATTAAGCATACATGATACAGATAGAAACAAAAGGAAGACAACAGTTCTTTCACCTCTCCAGCATCTCAAGATCAACCTGCGGGACCAGTACCTGAAGAAAAGCAAATCCCACACCGTGAGTCAGGGCTCAGCAGAAACTAGACAAGCATGCAATATAAACAAAACATGCTAGGAAAATGAAGTGCATGTTTAGACTCTCTTTCAAGCCTTGAAAATAGTTAGAAAACGGTTTTAGATCATGACTCACAAGAGCCATTGAAAACAACTTTCACAAGTAATGGAAAAGCGAGGATAAAAGCCATTTTTCTACTTATCAGAGCCTTGAAAACGATTCCAGTATTACGACTTTCGTAGGCCGTTAATATAGTATTTCAACTCCCGTAGGTCGATAATACAGTTTTAAGAAAATTGGTCTATCCGTCCCAATATGCAATACATGCAATCCATGATACATATAATAGTATGCCACACAGGAAAAATTCAACTCCTACAAGCCACGAATGTAACACAGACATAATTAAATCGACTCTCCCCTTAGTCCTAACAACAGGTATACATGAACCTCGACTCTCACCCGAGCCCTAACAACATATACACATAAGCATCGACTCTTTCGAGCCCTGACCACAGATTGATCACATACAATTCATATATCTTCTCGAACTTTCACCGAAGGACCACAGCCCCCAACTATGCAATGCACATAACCCATGCAACAGACAACGCACGCAACCCGTGCAACACACACATATCTTCACGGACTTTCACCGTAGGACCATTATCCGCCCCACCATGATTCGTCGACCAGGGTCAACAAATGTCTTCACGGACTTTCACCATAGGACCATTATCCGCCCTCCATACACACAATGCAACACATGCATAAAAACAAATAATCATTCATGATCACAAGGACCACCTAGGACCACATACCCGTCCTACAACATACGAGAATAAAGCTAATCATAGTTCTATAAACATAAGATCGCGTATGATCGCAATGTTTTACATACAACGCCAAAACTGCGTAAACCATCTGCATAATCCGTACATAAATAAACTAGAGTTATAAATGCACATAACCAGTTATAAACGCACATAGCCATATAACCTCACAGCATGATGCCACCCGTCACATAACCCAACACGACATCACATGCCACACACCCGTCATTCGATACCCGAACAACCCATCCAAAAATTGGGACCTGTCCACACATCGGGACAACCAACACCTCACGCGGAGATCAACACCTGAACCTCCCTCAAATCAATTCTTACTAGAACCCAACCTTAAAACTAAACCACGGACCTACACGTCCCGAACATAACCAACACGCACACAATCGTGCCACAACTCCTCAAATCTAACCATGCACATCGACCCAAGGACGACATCTAAACGAAGCACCGAGGCCACAACACGGCCCCCAAACCACCACACGATCACCGAACCCCAAAAGGAATCCACAGCTATTTGAATCAACTAATTCCTATAAATTAATCAATTGAATACCGTAGGACGCCAATCGAAAACCAAAGAACTAACCACCAAACCACAAAATAGACACCAAATACCCACTCAGGGCCTAGTCGACTGGACCTCACTCCCAGTCGACTGAAAACTCTCGGGAGATGGGAAAAACCCAAACCAGAACCTTTTTAGTCGACTGACCTAAAGGTCCAGTCGACTGACCTCCCAAACTCAAGATCCAGTCGACTGACCTCCCTCAGGAACCGTTTTTAAGCCACGGTACCCTCTAAACCTCGAATCGAAGCCTCAAAACTCCTATCCCACACTCTCGAACATACACATGCCTAGGCCTAACACTAAGGCCTCGAAAGAAACTCCCGATAGCCGATTTCATCCACCGAAATCAACATAAACCGGTTTTAAACCCAAAACTCAACTTAACAAAAAATCAGATCTACAGCTATTCGACCGGTAGAAATACACCCGATTATACATAGCACCCTTATGAAACATATAAGTCTAGAATCCTACATCGGTGAGTTAAAAACTCGATGCCTCGATCCACGTGTAAAATTAAGCTTCACTAGAATGGAATTTGTCTGGATGAACGCGTAGACCACGACGCCAATAACAAGGATCGATAGTCTGATCGTCAAAAATCGAGCCCCGGGCCCCCGAGAACTTAGAGAGAAGGTAGAGAGAAAACATGAAGCTTGTTGGAGAAGTTTTGAAAAATATCTTTATGAAAATATCTAACTTCAGATATTTATTGGCCTCCAAAACATCTTTTTTTTTTGAAAATTTGAAATTCACGTCACAACAGCCCACAGCCTCGGGAACCTACACCGCATGCATATCTAAACCCGATTATGCATCAAAAGAAATAAAACATGCTCAAATGAAAACATGTAACGCGCGTTCGGAAATGCCAAAAAAGAAAACGGGCCAAGGTCTCACAACTCTACCCCCTTAAAGGAATTTTGCCCCCGAAATTCAACATAAGGTCAAAAGAAACAACCCCGTCGATCGCAATCGACACAAGCAGGCGAGATGGTCAGCCAAACCATTCCTGGGATATAGTTAAACAAGGCCAGACATCCTAGATAGTAGCTAACTATCTCAAAGACACGGGATCTACAAGTCACCCCAACCTCACATCATCACCAACTGCTGCCTCAACACAGCACACCACCCATGGAATCCATCACCAACTCCCAAACTAATGCAACAAAGAACCTGGCCCAAAGCCTGCAGACTTAGAAAGTACCTCTGCTCGCTGAAGGCATATCTGCATCATCTGGCATGACCGATACCCTGGAAGCTATGAGGGAATACGCTCGAGGTAATCCCACATCCATAGCAAGTCGAAAGCACCCTCCCTTGTGGCTGATCTAGTACGGGACTCTAGGATTGCCTTAATTGGGAATTCGGGTACTGCCTCGGCTGTGGACAATTTGATGCACGATGTCCCAGCTGTCCACACTGATAGCACCTCAACTCCCTTGGCTCTAGCCTCCCAGATGAAGCCACTAACGGTGCTGGTACTGGAAACTGCTGAGGTAATCTAGATAGATGAAAGCTAATACCAGAAGAGGCCTCTTGTTGGAACGCCCACCTGTTTGTGCCTCGGTCCCACTATGTGGTGTCCTGGCCTCCTTGAAAGATCAAATCTCAATCATAGTGTTCTCCACCCTCGCTGCTGCCTCCACCAGCTTTGTGAACTCCTAAAGTCCCATCGCGATCATACACTCCCTGATCGCCGGCCTCAAGCCCCGCTCAAGCATCATCGATCGTAGCTCGTCCGTTCTCACCAACTCCGATGCAAACCGGGATAAACATGCAAACCTGGCCTCATACTGTATAACATCCATGGCCCCTGGGTAAGAGTGTAGAACTCCTCCCTGTACAAGTCCCTCTTTGACGCCGGGAAGTATTTCTCCAGAAACACTCCTGTAAAAGATGCCCATGTGACTCCCACAGTTGTCCTGGCATATCTCCACCACTGATGAATAGCGTCCCTCAACTGAAAGGTGGCAAATAAAGCCCGCAACTCATCCTCCACAATCAGCAATGTGTCGAGGATCCGCGTCACCAGCTCCAACCACTCAATCACCACAATAGGATCAGGATCTCCAGAAAAGGTAGGCAGATCCATGCGTCTAAACTCCCGCATAACCACTGTAGCCCTTGCCTCAGGCACTCTCTCCCTATCAGTCTCACCTCTATAGGTCTCAACCAGCTACTGGATAGAGCCAACCAGCACACGCAACAACTCCGTCGCATCCATCGGTTTGAGGGGAACATTTGCATCCCCAGCACCAGGGATAGGAATATCCCCTTGTCCAACAACCCAACCACGGCCTCACCCTCGTCTCGTAGATATCGCGTCTATATGAAAGAAAAATAATTCATAAAACGCAGTACATCGCATGAACATAAACGCTAAACACCTAGCATGCTAACACATAGACACATAGGTTCATGCTAAATAAAACCCCGTACACTGAGGAGAACCAATAAGAATGATACGTCAATCTGGATAACCTACTCAGATTCTCCGCTAGAAATCATGTCAGCTAAACGGGTTTCTAACTTGCCCCCCAAGTTTGTTAATCTAAACGCCCAAAGGCAGGGCTATCACGCCTAAGATTCAGCCCCTATACTCACACATACACATCATTTACATAGCTACCATGCTAACACGTTCATGTTATCAAAACATCTAAACACATGCAATCAACCTCACACGGTGAGACAACCTCTTCCCACGACTCTTAGGTATTCAAACCCAGAGCTCTAATATCAAGCTGTCATGCCCCAAACATCGGGCCACATGAAACACCCACAAACAATCAACTACAACACCCAGCCTAAGAATACACTCTCAAAATAAACAAATAAGCATTGTATACAAATGCCAAACAGCATACATTACAAGGCTCCAACGCCGAGAAACATGTATTAAGCATACATGATACAGATAGAAACAAAAGGAAGACTACAGTTCTTCCACCTCTCCAGCATCTCAAGATCAACCTGTGTGACTAGTACTTGAAGAAAAGGAAATCCTACACCGTGTGCCAGGGCTCAGCAGAAACTAGACAAGCATGCAATATAAACAAAACATGCTAGAAAAACGAAGTGCAGGTTTAGACTCTCTTTCAACTCTTGAAAACAGTTGAAAATTGATTTTAGATCATGACTCACAAGAGCCATTGAAAATAATTTTCACAAGCAATGGGAAAGCGAGGATGAAAACCATTTTTTGACTCATCAGAGCCTTGAAAATGATTCCAGTATTACGACTTCCGTAGGCCGTTAATATAGTATTTTAACTCCCGTAGGCCGATAATACAGTTTTAAGAAAATTGATCTATCCGTCCCAATATGCAATACATGCAATCCATGATACATATAATAGTATGCCACACAGGCAAAGATCAACTCTTACGAGCCATGAATGTAACACAGACAAAATTAAACCGACTCTCCCCTGAGTCCTAACAACAGGTATACATAAACCTCGACTCTCACCCGAGCCCTAATAGCATATACACATAAACATCAACTCTTTCGAGCCCTGACCACAGATCGATCACATACAATTCATATATCTTCTCAGACTTTCATCGAAGGACCGCAGCCCCCAACTATACAACGCACACAACCCGTGCAACACACACAATGCACGCAACCCGTGCCACACACACATATCTTCACGGACTTTCACCGTAGGACCATTATCTGCCCCACTATGCTTTGTCGACCAGGGTTAACAGATATCTTCACGGACTTTCACCTTAGGACCATTATCGGCCCTCATCACAAATCTTCACGGACTTTCACTGTAGGACCATTATCTACCCTCCATACACACAATGCAACACATGCATAAAAAAATAACCGTTCACGATCACAAGGACCACATAGGAACACATACCCGTCCTACAACATACGAGAATAAAAATAATCATAGTTCTATAAACATAAGATCACGTATGACCACAACGTTTTACATACAACGCCAAAACCACGTAAACCATCCACATAATCCATACATAAATAAACTAGAGCTATAAATGCACATAACCATATAACCTCACAGCATGACACCACCTGTCAAATAACCCAACATGACATCACATGCCACACGCCCGTCATTCAATACCCGAATGACCCATCCACAAACTAGGCCCCATCCACACACCGGGACAACCAACACCTCACGAGGAGATCAACACTTGAACCTCCCTCAGACCGATTCTTACCACAATCCAACCTTAAAATTGAACCACGGACCTACACGTCCCGAACATAACCAACACGCACACAATCGTGCCACGATTCCTCAAATCTAACCATGCACGTCGACCCAAGGACGGCATCTAAATGAAGCACCCGAGGCCACAACACGAGCCCCAAACCACCACACGATCACTGAACCCCAAAAGAAATCTACAGGTATTTGAATCAACTAATTTCTATAAATTAATCAATTAAATACCATAGGACGCCAATTAGAAACCAAAGAACTAACCACCAAACCACAAAACAGACACCAAACACCCACACGTGTGTGTTTGGATCGTTAAATTAATGACCCAGAAAACACTCGGGAGAAGGCAAAAACCCATATCAGAACCTTTTTAGTCGACTGACCTGAAGGTTTAGTCGACTGACCTCCCAAACTCAAGATCCAGTCGGCTGACCTCCCAAACTCAAGATCCAGTCAACTGACCTCCCTAGTCCAGTTGACTGACCTTCCTTGAAAACCGTTTTTAAGCCCCGGTTTCAACCCTATAAACCTTGAATCGAAGCCTCAAAACACCTATCCCACACCCTCGGACATACACATGCTCAGGCCTAACACTAAGACCTCGAAAGAAACTCCCAACACCCGATTTCATCTATCGAAATCGACATAAAATCGATTTTAAATCCAAAACCCAACTTTACAAAAAATTAGATTTACAGTTATCCGACCAGTAGAAATACACCTGATTACACATAGCACCGTTATAAAGCATACATGTCTAGAATCCTACCTCGGTGAGTTAAAAACTCGACTCCTCAATCCACGTACAAAATCGAGCTTCACCAGAATAGAATTCTATACGGATGAACGCATAGACCACGACGCCAATAACAAGGATCGGCAGTCTGATCGTCGAAAATCGAGCCCCGGGCCCCCGAGAATATAGAGAGAAGGCAGAGAGAAAAATGAAGCTTGTTGGAGAAGTTTTAAAAAATATCTTTATGAAAATATCTAACTCCAGATATTTATAGGCCTCCAAAATATTTTTTTTTAAATTTTAAAATTCGTGCCACAACGGCCCACGGCCTCGGGACCCTACCCCACATGCATATCTAAGCCCGATCATGCATCAAAAGCAATAAAAACATACTCAAACGAAAACACGTAACGCGCGTCCAGAAACGCCGAAAAAGAAAATGGGCTAGGGTGTCACACAACTAATGGTTCTCCCCTTTAAGATTGAAGTCACAATTCCAAAACTTAGGCAAATTACCTTCCCCAAACTCGAAAACTTGGGGTTTGAGTCATTTGAGTTGATAATTGTAATCCGAAGACAAACGGTCATACCCTACTATACCCACAATTGATTCGTTTTGTTGCAGTAGCCTAAGGTTTTTGATTGGTAAAAAGTAAAGAGTCACGTGGGATAAGTTCGTTCAAATTAGAGGGTATGGAGGATTTAAGTTCCATAGTCTTAGAGAGAAGAAAGAAAGAACTTCAATCGGTTCCAGAGTAGGGAGATTGGCACTTCTAAGTGTATTATGCCATAAATCACCCCCATATCAAAAAAAAGAATTGGGAAAAGCTTAATTGGAAAATAGAGAATTCCTGTTAGCACGAGATGAGATGAGATTGAAAAAACAGAGCACTGTAGACGCACTGATTCTGTGAAATCTCAAGAAGAAAGAGAAAACTTGTGCAAGACGAAGAGGCGATAGCAAGCACTATGGGCACACTATGGACACTATGGACACACTGCTTGTACAAGTATCAAAAAGAGAAGAAGTAAGAAGACGAAGAAGATAAAAAATAGAAGAACAAACCTGATGATAAAATCGACAGCAAGCAGTGGCGACTGGCGACCGGCGACCGACGGCAAAAAGTGGCGGTTAGACACACGGTGGCGACAATCAATGGAAGCGATGGAGATGTCGTGTGCGTTAGTTGCTTTTGGGGTTTGATCAGATACTAGGGTTTAGCTTTTGTTTGGGGTTTGAGGGAAGAGCAATGGTTGCTTCAGATTGGGCGGGATTATTTGAAGGTGTAACCTATAGCAGTGTTTGGTAGGAAATGAAATTAATTAATATAATGGGTCTGATCTATAGCAGCATTTTTAAATAAACCATTGCAAAAAAAAATTATATCCCAGCAGATTAGTATAAAATCGCTGCTATATTACTTACTTTTTAGTAACGCTTGATAACCGTTGGTATATATAATTTATAGCAGTAGTTTTTAAAACCGTTGCTGAAGAAACGCTGGGAAAACTAATTTTCTTGTAGTGATAATTATTATATGTAAGTATTTTTTTTTTTGAAATTTTTAATTCCTCATTCGTTGCATGAGGTGGTGGCCTCTATTTGAGAAATTCATATCAGATATTTTGTAGGTGCGAGAGCCGACTGGGACTGTTTGGGAGACTAAAAAGCTGATTTGGTAATTAATTTGGGTTTTAAATTGTATTTTGGTACATTTTTGTGAATATAAATGCATAAAATATTAATTTTATATATTTTTTGGTATCTAAACCTATTAAAACATATTATATTAATGTTTTTGTAATTAATTTAGTCTTTTTATGATTTGTCATAATTTTGATAATAATTAATAAAATAAGCGTAGGCTTTTAAGCTAAATTAAGCTAGTTTGACTAGAATTGGCTTTTTGAACTTATTTATTGTGTAGAGGCTTTAAATAATTATTTGTTTACTTTTTTTGACCTACATTATTATATTACTATATATATTACTTGTATAAAAAGTATTATGTCAAAATAATGCTTAATTTATGCATCTTTTCTCATTTTTAAACTTAAAAAGGTAAAAGGTAGCTTTTTGGGCACATATCCCTAGGTGGCTGGCCATGCAAGGGTAATTTGGTCATTTTTATTGGTATTTTATCTTTTATTAATTAATTGTATGTAAATATCTGATTTTGGGCATCCATACGTCAAATCTTGGATCTTTAGGATTTTTTGCTATATTATGAGTAAAATGGTCATTTTACTTTAATTATGAGAATTTTTTATTTTTAATTTAATATTTTATATTATTTACTCAATTTAAGCTATTTTGAGACATTTCTGAGTGTTTAAATTTTTCCTCAGAGTATTTGGCCTTTTTATGGTTTCCAGTCTAAATTAGAGCTTTGGGTTGAGGTAGGATTTTTCATTGTTCATGTAGCGACCTAAGTTCTCATTGTCTATCCGTCGCTAATACTAGGGTTTGGGATAGATCGCTCCATGGGTAGTTTTAGTCCGGGCTGTTACAATTAGGGTTCGGGCCAAGTTGTTACAATCTAGGTGATTACTACTAGGGTTCGGACCTGGGTGTTACAGCTATGTTTTTAAAAGTTTTACTCAAATAAAAATCTAAACTCAGATATGAAAAAAATTGTCTTGCCCCAAAATCACGTGACAACGTCGCACACTCACTACTCGTGAGTATGCAAGGTTAAAATACCAATTCTCAATTCTGGTGTTACAATAAAATTTTATGAGAACATACCCAAAAAAAACAAAGAAATATTCTTTGTTATAAATTTAATACCAAACAAACTTTAAATATTTTAAAATTTTCATATTGTAATTTATTACAAGCCACAGTTCCAAATTGATCAAATTAAAAATTTTCTCTCAACACTCCCCAAGAATTTTTCCCGCATAGCTCTACTCAATATCTGTAAAAAAAATAATAAAACAACCATGGGTTGGGAAACCCAGTAATCACCAACTACTATTGTTAGCTGGATCAAGTATATAAAAAATAATATAATGAAGGGCAAAGTGATTTTTTTCTTTGTAACAATATTTAATTTAATACAAATAGATTGAGTTTAATGACATATTAATATTATCCTTTGTACAAAATAACAGATAATTCAATTTGCAATGGTTTGCCGATTCAACTTTTAATATATCCAAGTCTTATTGAATATGGCTACAGTAGCCCGTGACAAGGCTCAGAATCACACTTACGCCGGTGGTGAAGCCTCAGACGAAACTAGTTTTAGTGCCAATATTTAACTCCCATTGGTTAAGGTCCAGATCATAGTCTGACTGGAGTCATATTCAGAATTTAACACATTAAACCATAAAAATATACTATTTTTAATTTTTTAAAATTCTTGAATATAGTCAAAATTTCATACTTGATCTATTTTTTTTCTTCACAAAACGAGTAAAAAGTAAACATTTGTTTTTCAATACAGATATCAAAAGAACCCCTTCCTTTAATAGAGATATTAAAAAAAGGGTTAATTACACTGACTTCCCCTAAGATTTTTGACAATAACAGAAACCTCTGATGTGGTTTTAAAAATTACACTAACCTATTCTCAGGTTTAATTTTAACATCAAATGAGCCAAACCATTAAAATTTTCGTTATACTTAACGGAAATCATCCCAAAACCACCCTCAAAACCATTCAAGTCCAAAATCACCCCCGAAACCACGCTCAAACCACCTGAAAACCACCCTCCCAACCCCACCAAACCACCCCCAAACCACTACCCAAACCCTCTCTCTCTCTCTCCCTCTGTTACCTGCCCTCTCTCTCTTCTCTCTACTCTCACTCTCTCTCCTCTCTCCACTCTCTCTCTCTCCCTCCCTCTGCTTTCCCTCTCTCTCTCTCTCTCTCTCACCTCTGTCGTCTCTCTCCCTTGGTCGCGCGGTGGCGACAGTGTGGGGGTCGTGCGGTGGCGGCGGTGAGGGGGTCGGCGGCAGTGAAGGGGTCAACAGCAGTGAGGGGCTAGTGGTGGAGAGAGAGAGATAGAAGATGTTT
>JAOTRH010398276.1:0-35102 GCA_034768845.1 Heliamphora exappendiculata
AGAGAGAGAGAGAGAGAGAGAGAGAGAGAGAGAGAATTTTGAAACATAAAATTTTGTGCCCCTACATAATATATTAAGACAGTGTGACTATAGTGCTTGAGATGTAAAAAATAATGAGGTAAGAAATTGAACAAGTCATATATAGATGCACCAGGACTTTTTATCATTTTCCATTTATTATTTTGTTCTTTATCAATTGGACTCCACATACAATATATTTAATGTTATATATATAATTTCAATTGAACGTCTTCACATGAGGTTGGATTATTTGCTCCGAAAATTGCTTATATCTCTCTTTTAATGTATTGAAAGTCGAAAAATTATATAAAAATTTCAAAATATGAGAATTTCAAGGCATGATTTTCAATGCATTAGAACAAATAGATATATAATTTTCGAGACATGCAATCTCTTAGCTCCTACTCACGCTTTAATGGCAGAAAAATTATTGTGCATCTAAGACATGATTACAGTTCTCAAAATTTGTAGCGGTCACACAATTATAAGAGTGAATTCGTTCATAGATGAATCTAATGGTAACATGGAAGTGAGAGGATTAAGCATAAACTAAGAAAACTATGGTGGCCCAAGGAGTGTCACAAGTCCAACTAGCCGTTGGTATTTGATTTGTCACCAATCAAATGAATCATACAATTAAAAGCGATCGGCTTCTCTTTATAAGATAAATAAATGAACCGACAGCAGTTTTCGTAGACAAATCTCAAAGCCTTTTTTGAGAGCAAAATATGGACTTAGAAGAGAAAATATACCATGCAGGCAGGCCAACACTCACTGGCGTCAAGTTCCGGCCGAGCACCGGAAGTCCATGGAGACCTTTGATTAGCCCAGGAAGCAATGATTGATTCATAATCAAGCCTCAATAGTATGTTCATCTTCATCTTCTTCTTCGCTTCGTCTGTTTTACCTTCTTCATTGTCCTCCGTGACTGTCCCCCTATCTCCCACCTTCCTCTCCTCCTCCTCGCATGTCGCAGGCGATTCGCAATCGAAGTTAAACTCAAATGGTTCTCTATCCATATCGGCCATCTCGGCATCACCATGATCGACCATGCCGGAGCTCATCTCTTCTTCGTCTTCCTCCACCTTAACTGTTCCACCACCTAAACCCCCCTCCATTAATGAATCCTTCTCTTTGCAATCCAAAATCCCCAGTGCTTCGTCCATATCAAACGGCTCTTCATCAAGACCCTTGCCCATCAAGGTGTCGACATCGACAGCGAAATCCGCAAGCTCCGTTTCAGAAGGAAGATGCCCATGTAAACCGCTCCCGCGATCGACAAGTTCAGGCAACACAGCCTTCGATTCACTCCCGACGGCGTAAATAGCCTCGGCGGCGCCGTCGGGGAAATCAGTTGCCTTTTCGTTTGAATTCGCGGAGGTGCGTAGCTCCGCAAGGAACGGATCGAACACCGGAACCCTATAAAGAAGCTGGTCTTCGTTTTCTTCGTTTGAGGTCTCTCCGCCGCTGCCCAACTCCGGCACGGGAGAGAACAAACTTTGTATTGTTTCTTCCAGCGTGCGGCGGATCGAGTGTTTGCTGCCCTGCCGCGGAGTTCGAGACCTTCTGGTGAGCCCTCGGTGCCAGGAGGGAACTGAATTCTGAAGAGGCGATTCGTCTGAGGACTTCAAGGACGATGATTTGAGGCGAATCCTTTCGTGTCTACGAGCCAATGGGTTCGCCGAGTGAACGGAAACGTCGCAGGATAGGCACAGGAAAGCGTCGTCGCCGGGGCAGTACCACCGTGCGCGGTTGCGTAAGCAACCGTCGCAGGCTCTGGCGTTTTTGCCGCCGACGGTGTTGGCTAGTTTTGTACCGGAAACCATGGACAGAAACTGAAGATTGTTGCTGATGGAAGAACAGAAGTTGAAGCAGAATTAAAGAGAGAGAGAGAGAGAGAGAGCAGAAGATGATGAAACCAAGTCAAGAAAGGGAGATTAACAAAGAAGGCTTACATGAAAACTGTTGGTTTTGCATTTTATGTAGGGGGGTGAAGGTCTAGCAAGTGCTATTTTTTGTGGGTTGTAGTGTGGGATGAACATTTTCCCACGCCTTTTTTATCCGTACGATTTGTTCTAATTATTTACTATCAGTCAGTAATCAGTTAGTAATGTCCGGAATTTTGTTTATTTTGATTATTTTTATTTTTTTAATCGTTTTAATGAGTTGAACTCAAAAAAAAAAAAAATTTAATTAAAAAATAAAAAAAGTAATGTTATTTAGACCTACTTTTCTTATCCGTTTATATTGCATAATTAAATAATTAATAATTTTCTACTGTTAAAAAGATAAACAAAATATTTTCAACTACGTCACATAAATAGATATATGAAGTAGGTCTATAAAATAAATTTAAATATTATTTTTCAAATAAAAAAATACATTAAAAATGAAAATAAGCCACATAAAATTTGTTTTACTAACTTATTAGCTTATTTTTGTCCTTTTTGAATTTTTTTAATATTTTGATCAAAAAAATTTAGTTCTTCGGCATGTTTCCATGAGAAAAGTTAAAAAGTATAATAATTTAACTAAATAATAAAAAAATTATTGAAGATAAAAATAAACAAAATCAAATAAACAATTATCCCAAATAAAGCCATGATTTGATCTGTTCATAATATAAATCTTATTAAAAGATTATTAGATGATTTAATTCATTCTTATTATAATCTTATTAAAAAGATTTATTAAAAGATTATTAGATGATTTAATTCATTCTTATTATAATCTTATTAAAAGAGTTATTCATGAAAAAATTTAAACTAATCGAATATCAAAAATTAAATGGGTGGAACACATTATTCTCAAAAACTTAAAACTATCGGTGTTTAATCAACTTAATTTTTTATAAGTACAATCTTCTTGATAAAATTGGTAATATAAAGGGTTTAAATTATTAAACCTAATTAACATAGATATAATAAACTATAAATTGAGATCCCATTCATTCCTTTAAGAAATGATGAAAAAGTGCATGATCATGTGGTGTGGCCCACATAGGGTGCACTTTTGGTGATTTTATCTGTTAAGGCCCTCTTCTTGGGAGGCACTTTTGGGAGTTTTTCAGCAGAATTAGGATCAGGCCATTTGGTACCCCACCAAGGAGGCCTTATCTGTTCTTCTATTGGCTGAGCTTGAAAAGATCATCCTAACTTTTGTGTTGTGATTGGCTAAATTTGAAGTCAAGGGATTTCTGGTGGGACCCTTTGCTAGGATGAGAATGAAGGAGTCTTCGATCCAATCTCTCCACTTTCTGGCATCTTTCTCCCTAAATTGGAGAAGGACCCATTTGTTGGATTGCCTTATCTATAAAAGCAAATCTATAGAGTTGAATTTCTTTTATAAATTTTTTTAAATTCTAAAATTATTTCTTTAACTGCCACGTCTTTAAATAACTATAACGTTTAGAATTTATTTTAAATAAAATATATTTAATTTTACAAAAAGAAATAGGTCAACCAAAGAAAATCTTACCCAAACAAACTCGTGAAGTTGAAGTTCTGTCACAATATTTTTTCTCTTTGTACGTGATTGGTCGCAGCTTGCTGAAGAGACTAGTACATGCTTAAAGTTACAGCACTTTTAGGATCTTAAAAAAGAATGACAGCATGGAAATAAATTCTCCATTTGGGATATTTGCCTTTTTTTTTTTTTTTTACTAAATTTTTTTCATCGTTTAGTCAATCTATTATACCTTTCGATTCATCTCATCGAGATGATTTAAAAAAATAAATTTATTTTATCAAAATATTAAAAAAATTTGAAAGAGACAAAAATAAAACAAAAGAAGCCATGATGAAGTTTTTTTACTTTTTGATTCATCTCATCGAGACGATTTAAAAGTTAAAAAAATTTATCTAAAGATAAAAAAAAATAGAAAAGACAAAAAATAAACTAAATTTACAAAATTTAGCCCAAACGGGGCCAAAGTCTTAAAAGCTTATATAGCATTCTAGCAAATAAAATAAATACTTGAAATTCACTAATAAGAATTTTGAATCCATAAAAAAACTCTAAATATAATTGATGAAGAAAAATGAATAAAAGCTTACACACTTATTTATACTAATTAGAAATTTTAATTTTAGTAGAGAATAAACCCTAACGGAAAAGTAACAATTTAAGCTACTTTCTTGCTAACTAAGGAATATAATAAAAAAATTAAAAATTAGCCATCTTAATTACGAAAAAAAAATAAATGTGTGCGGCTGTACTAAAATACAAATTTTTAAAAGAAAACAGTTTCTAAAAATAAAAGTTCCTAAATTCTAGTTAATCTCTCGATTTCTCTTCATTAACTTTTTTCAGTTTAATTACTCTAAAAATGTCTTCGCTACTTGTTCTTCATCAAAGAATCTTAAAAACCGAGGAAGAATTAATAAACAATCGTAATGCTAAAAATCAGTTATGAACCACAACTAATGGAAACAATAAATATTTTTTATTAGGATATTTTTAGTATTAGGAAACTTTTTTTATATTTTCACTAATTTTTTGGAGACTAATTTACCGTCCACTAACGGAAAGCCAAATTAAAACCAAAATAAAATTTTATATGAATTAATCTCAAAAAATTAACAGCAATTAGAAAGTTTTCTCATTCAAAATTTGAACTATAAGAGCTTACCCTAGGGCCAACTCACTTGCTTTGAAGTAGCTTAAATTGTGTTCATAACTTTTAGACTAAACATTCTAAACTTTGTTTCTAAAAAATTAATATTAAATTCTTGATATTAAAAATAATAGATTATAAAAATATACAAGAAACATAGATGTTATATGTATGTGTGTCCATATACATATATAAATGTAGGGTTTATAGATTTTTATTGTGGTCGTGTTAATGAAGATGGCGGTCGCTAGGATCAAGGGTGGGACTACAACATATTTAAGGTTTGAAAATTACCACCATGGCAACAGAGTTTGCAACTTGAAGGTTTGTAAAGGTTCTTCTGGTGTACTGAGCCAATATCTTTCGTCAGTGATTATTTGAACATTTTTCGAGTTTCATTTTCCTTGCTTTTTATAATTGGATCAACCTGGATAAACCTAAGATCCAACTAGGTTAAATTGGAATATCTATAGTTGGCAAATTGTTGCCGAAAAGTAATAATTGTCAAATACATAACCCTTAGCTTTTTCGACACTCATCCAAGTCTGATAGTAACTAATGTTCGTCTCATAGTTAACTTTCAACTAATGAACAATATCTACTGACCTCTTGAGGGGCGTATACCGAACTTCATCTATAATAAAACTAGACACTAAATTAGAACTCATATGTGCATTGCTTGCCATACGTACATCAACCCCACATATGTGTACATTGTTCAATTTGAGTATGTAAAGAAAATTATTTACACCTTCAAACTCGAGCATGAACAAGCTACGTACAACCCCTCAATTCCCTAAAAACACAATGCGCAGTGACCCTAGTCCTATCATTTTTAACATATAAAAAATCTAAGCCACACACAATGGAGTATTTTAAAAGTTCTTAGCAAAATTTTTGCGTACTACCTTCAAATTTCTACCCCACATGACTAATGGCATTTCGCCACCTAGAAGACAATAATACTTTTTGTTTCTTTGAACTAAAACTTGGCAACAAATCAATATCACTAGCAAGATCTACCCTCCATGTCTGCTTGCATTGTTCACTACTCTTGTCACTAACATCCTCACTGCTAGAACCATCATCCAATGACTCAGGCACATTATTATTCTCTGTAACCTCAACATTAATCAAATTGCAAACAACATTACCCATAAATGGAAACATTGCATTTATGTCATCATCACTGTCCAACATATAGTGAATATGGCCTGGCGATGAATAAGTTAAAGGGAAGCATGCCTCTTTTAAGAAGCTCCATCTATTGCGCACAACAGTCAATGGAAAATCGTACAAAAAATTCCTATAAGCCATTATTGTAGCCGTATAGTTACTATATTTGCACAACAATACTAAAGCACTTTCCATCTCAGCCAACCTCCAAATATGATCTACACTAAAAAAAATGTTAAAAATAATTAGAATCATGCTGACATATAACTGATACAAGTATCATTTATAGTTTATGCTGAAACAGATACATGTATTAGTTGTTGCTATGCCGTAGCATTTTGAGAAATTTACAGTTAATAACAACTGATACATGTATCAGTATGCCACAGCATCTTAAGAAATACAGAGTGAATAGCAACTGATACATGTATCAGTTACTAGTATACCGTAACATCTTGAAAAATGCATAGTGAAGAATAACTAATATATGTAAGAATTACTAGTATGATGCAGCATCTTGAGAATGCACAGTGAAGAGTAATTGATTAATGTAAAATCAAAATAATTCAAAATTATTTAAGTGAAGAGTAATTGATTAATGTAAAATCAAAATAATTCAAAATTATTTAAAATAAGGAATAGACAGTAAAATGGGATACTTTGAAATAGCGTTCGATTAAAGCAAAATGTTTCTTCAAACAATTAAATAACAAAAATAAATATACACATATTGGCAATAACATAACCAACAAAATAAAGACAAATAATTTTGCAATTACAAACACAAAATGACCAAAGGTTAGAAATCGAAGTAAATATATGAATATATGAATATTTTAACAAATTGACAAATAATGGAAAATATTAGAAACCAAATCAAAGATACACAAATACGAATATTTACCGAGATTACCAGTAAATCGAATCAAGTGTACAAACACAAAATGGCAAAAATGTTGGAAATAGAAGAAATTTACTAATATGCGAATATTAGAATAGATCAACACACAAATGACAAAACATTAGAAATAGAAAACAATGATGCACATATACAAATATTTATCGACATTACCAGTAAATCGAAGCAAGTGTAAGAAATCAAATTTTGCAGAGGCAAGTGTAAGAAATCAAATTTTGCAGAGGATGATCGCTGTAACGATCCAGTTTTTTAGTATCTGGATTAAAAACGTTGAATCAACTGAAACTAGATTTCATATTAGAGTTAGATTAAGAGTAAAAATTTTGAATGATTAAGTCTAGAATCAAATCTCAAAATTGAAAACCCTAAAGAAGAAAAAGTATCTCTTAATCTTAGAACCCCATAAGAAAACAAAAAATTACAATTTGGTCCAAAAATAATAATAAAATTTCAAAAATGACCCAAAATAAAGGCGTACACAAATAACAAGACTCTAAGTCCAAGTAATAAGAAAGCTAAGTGCCAATTCAATAATTAAGAACAAAATATACGAAAAAATTTAATATTCCATAATTTTTAATAATTGCACGTTTAATCTTGACTTTTAGGTAATTACACTTCTAACCCAACACACCTAACAATTGTTAAATCCATGCTAAGCTACACACCTCTTACGAAAATACCATAAAATTATCTCATAATTACTCTAGAAGTCATCAGTAATCTTAGTTCTGCACGCAAGTCCCTAAGGTAATCCCTCTCTACAACAAATGCTAACTAATGAATAAG
Source organism: Heliamphora exappendiculata (assembly GCA_034768845.1). Classification (NCBI taxonomy): domain Eukaryota; kingdom Viridiplantae; phylum Streptophyta; class Magnoliopsida; order Ericales; family Sarraceniaceae; genus Heliamphora; species Heliamphora exappendiculata. The sequence continues at coordinate 7,521 of JAOTRH010398276.1, forward strand.
TATATAAAAGTGCTCGGTTTTAGAGTATGGGATTAGTAACGAAAACCCACAAAGGCTAGAATCCTGAAATTGGATTAGGACGAGAATGAAACCATAAGATTCAAAATAAAATCCTACAAAATATTGAATTCCCTAATATTGAATTCTAGAAACCTAAATTTATAAACAATCATAAATTACAAGTTAGTCCAAGAGGATAGAGAAATCACAAAAAAAACACAAACTGGTCCCAAATGTAATTTTTACGCTATCTTTTAATCAAACAAGAAAGAACCCTAAGACTCAAGAGTTAAGCCCCGAACCATAGACCACACTTGATATCAAAAATTTAAAACTCAAAAACCACATAAAATCATAGAATCACAATCCTACAACTTGATCCAAAAAAATCATGAATTATAGAAAAGATTAGAAATAGAGTCCAAATATAAATTTAAGCCTAACAATTCTAAATAATTCCAATGCCAACAAAGGGCCCAAATAAAATTACAAAGTCTAATTATTTTAATTAAGCCCAACTAATTTAGCTCAAGAAGAATTATAATTATAGTTCATGAATTTAAGTCCAAAAAAAATTTCAAGTATAGCCCAAATATATTAAAATCAACACACTAGGCCCATGAATATTAAATCCAGCCCAATAAAAATTTAAACCAAGTCCATCAAAATTAAAACCTTTGGCCCAAATTTTGACCCAATTACTTAATTAATTAAAGTTGAATTAAAATAATACAAAATAATCAAACAAAGCAAAATGACATTCCTACCCTTGCATGGCCAGTTGGTAGGAAGTGTTTTTTATTGAAAAGAATTCCATAATGACAAATTTGAAAACAAGATTAAATAATCTTGTCATATCAATCAAAATTTAAACAATATATATATAATATGAAAAATTAAGTTAGGAAGAATAGAAATAACCTATTTAATCAAATCAAGTAAAACTTAGTACACCAACATTCAAATTTAAGTCAAATTGACACATCGTTGTAAAAGAATTTAATTTAGCCAAACCCTCAACACATAAATAATCAAATGATGCCAAAATAATTATAAATCACTAATATAATATACTAATCACAAAATAAATAAATTGTATCAATTCCATAGAAAAAGTCACTTTTTGCATTTTAAGCTCAAATTAAGAAAAAGATGCAAAAATTAAGCCTCATTATGTCCTAAAAACATTCAAACAAGTAATATTAATAATAATATAATATTTTATACCAACAAAAGTAACTAAATCATCATTAAAGCTCTTACATACCAAATAAAGCTAAAATGACATATCTAGTCAAAATAACTTAAAGTGATTTAAATGCCTATACTTAATTAATCAATTGTTGTCAAATTTATAATAAACTATAAAAATAATAAAATAATCATAAATTTACTAAAATAATTCATTTTAATAGGTGAGAAGACTAAAAAATGCATCAAATTAATTTTTGAAACCTTTTCTTAAACCATGTAGTATAAATACATTATTAAACCTTTAATATAATAATAATAATAATAAAATACAAATTCAGATTTGAAGCCCCAAAATTCTCCCATAAGCTGAATTTCTCTTCCCAATTCTTACACCAAATTTCTTTTAAAAAAACACACCTCCTATGCAAAATTTGAAAACTTCACACTTTAAACATTATTTTCACCAACCAAAATTTTCTATAAATAAGAGGCCTATTCTCTCCACTTTCCTCCTCCATTTTCAGCCAAAAGAGAGATGGAGACCAAAAATTCTGAAGTGTTCAACGAAGAACAAAGAAAAGGAAGGAAGGAAGAGAAACTATGAGGAGGTGCGAGGAAGGCTTAAAGGAGTTCCAAAGCCAAGTTATTTCATCCTTCTATCTAGAGATTCATCTACTGTTAGGAGAAATACAATGCCACAATATACATGTTTGGTAATCTAAAAAATACATCTTTATTAACTTTCAATAATTACAATAAACTAAAATTATAGGAAACGAAATACAAAAAAATAACACGAACAGAATATGCAAACCGAGTCCTGCAAACGCAGTTTCTTTAAGAATGATTCACCGCCTACCAAGAGTGTTGTAAATTTTTCACCGACGTCACTCTCCCAAGATAAAACGGTTGACACGATCATTGAAACACCACCAAGGATCGGCTACGAACGTACCTCATCTGTCTTTTTCTCTCTCATAGCTTGCAATTGTAATATCAGAATTATATCTCTCCTATCTCACATTTTTACCTTACTGTTGTTGTTATATCTTCAGAAAATTAGAAAAAGCTAGCTTTATATAGAATTTCTGTCATGGGAGTTACAGGAGAATAATAGATAATAAATGGTATTAATTTTCAGAATTTAATTTCCAATTGAATGGTCAATTCAATTGCAATTGAATTCTGCTATTAAATTCTGAAATTCAATGGCCAATTGAATTCACAAAATTTCAACATCTACAAGATAAATAACTCTCTAATGCTCTCTCTCAAACCCCTTTCAAATCTGTCACAACCTCATCTCAACTCATGCTTAAACTACAAATCAAGAACAAGAATAAAAACACATGAAAAAAGTGTCGTAGTTGGGATTTAGGGACCGTTATGGAAGTTTTGTAATTTGTTAAATGGTTGAATGTTTATATCTTTGAGTTTTGTGGCTTATATGTGTTATGGAGTTTAGATAAATAAATATATACCACATGCATATAAAGAAAATTGATCAAAACATGACCCACAGCATGCTAGGTGGCTAGAAACCGAGTTAGGTTTGAGATTTATAATTTTGAGCTCTCTGCCCCGAAATTTGAAAAATCATAACTAATTATAGAAAATGATTCGAGTGTGTTCTTTATATTCAGATCTAGGTTTTTATGTTATCTTTCACCCAAGATTTATTAGAACTGATTTGAGTAAGTAAAACTCAAGATATAGTATTTTTACCAAAATGTGTTAGTTTCAAATTAGTAGGTATTGCAGACCTAAAAACTCCACTTCCAAACGTTAAATGAGCTTAGGTCAAAACATAAAAGTTGTAGATAACAAATCTAGCTACCCACCAAAAATAGACCTAAAATATTGAGATTTGATAAGTTTAATAGTATCTACAAGTCTCTATTTTTGTTTAGAGGATAGTAGAATCCTCTGTTACATTTTTTAAGCAACCCAAAACCAATGTTTTTAGTGACCACCTACAAAAGTGGTTTTCATAAAAAGTGTAGTTAACATACTAATCTAGTTGCTGTCCAAAAATCTGATCTTAAAACCTCTGGATGGTGCCCCAAACCATTTTTAAACCCTATGTTAAAAACTGATTCTACTGTGTATATATTTTATACCGCCTAAACACATTTTATAGAATGACTTATTTCTCTAACTTTTTTCAAACAACCACCCTAAGCACTATTCATGAGACTTGCAGGGAATATATTGAACTAAGACATATTCAAAGAATAGCTCAGTAGGACCTAAATGGATACCCCAAAATTGAGACCAACTGAGACCATATTTTGAAATTTTTCTTCGAAGTGCTGAACCGTTTTTACTTATATGAATTAATTCACCTAATTACCTTAAGATTTGACCTTAATGTTAAACATAAAAGTTGTAAAAAATATTTTATTCTAGATTGTCACCAAAAACCCATAATTAAACTCCAATCCTAAATACCTCAACATGTTGTTGTACCATTTAATTTGATACTTGAAAGTTAGTTAATGAGTTATTAAGTATATGATGGACCATGCTTTTGTTGAGTAACTTGAAATAGATGTTTTAATTAGTTTAAGTTGGGTGAACAATGATTTAGTGTGATTATATGATAATTATTAACCATGTCATCGACCTAGGATCGCATTTTTGAAACTTTAACTTGTGTTTCAAAAAATTGGACCTAGTGCTTATGAGACTTGTACACTGCCATGATAGTACTATGCCATGTTTAGGTAGCTGTATTTTGAGATACATGTTAAACCATTGTAAGCATTGTTGCATTTGCACTCATAACATGTTGGAGTCTACCGTGTATGTACCATTGTGGGTTTGGGAAGTTTGGAGTCGTCGTCGTTTTCCATGGTTCTAAGTCTAGGACATCCCTAGTTGTAGGGTTAGGATTTATTTTGGGATGTATTCCCTGTGAATACCCTGAGTGCGTTCCCGGTGTATGAAATTTAATTATGATAAAAATTATATATAATTAGAATTGTTGGACACCATGGATTCGTCACTAGCCTTCTGATTTTCGTAGTTTAGACTTTGGAGTTGACACTGATGAAGGCATCACACTTCTTAAGATGAGTGACGTTGGTATTGCCCTTGTGTGGCGCAGGGCCCCACGCCGTTGTGATTGAGTAAAATAGTTGCGGTATGTAACCCGGCGAAGTAGCTATTATCACAATGAGGAGTTTTAGTGATGGCTTTAGTGTGCAATTTACCTAGAAAGTTTGTTCCTTAGAATTCCCCGGGTGGAGTTCACTTTATCAGTTGTGCAATTTGGAAGTTGGGTTGTAGTCACATGCATTTCATGCATTTGCATTACACTACATGTTTATCGATGGGTGGATTGTATGTGGGTTAACTAGGTAGGATTTTAGAGTTTACTTCTGAGATTCGGTTGACGGTATTTCTGCCATAGGTGAAGGGCAAGAGTTACCGAAAGGCGAGTATCATGAAGAGCCCGAGTATTTGGAAGAAGAAGGGTATGATGAGCCTTAGGGATTCGACATTGCTCCTGGGGAGCAGTAGCATTTATCTTTCTGTCTTTTTTTTGTCTTTTAGTTTTTGATCCAAGATACTATGTTTCGTTCTACTGGATTATTGTAATATTTATACTACTCTAATGGTTTGTCAGGCACTTAAACTTATTTATTCAGTTAAGTACTCTATTTACCTAAAATGCATCGGCAGAATAACTCTAATTAAATATTAATATATATCTTTAACGTTCCCAAAAATCATGGTGTTACAATCGCACTGTGGAACAACGGGAAATATGATCTGTTGCACAAAATAGCTGTGAATAATCCAACTCCTCAAAAATTTGCACTATCGAGCAACGGTTGTAGGTGTTTATCCAAAAATAGCTAGATATATCATCAAGCTCGCATAAACAGCCATGTTATTTGTGTTTGCCCTGAAAAATGTCTTAAAAACACTTGAAGTTCACAATTTTCACAAAAAGGCTAAAAAATCTCTTGAAGATTAGTGAAACGAATACCTTTTGCTGAATATTCAATTTCCACAAATTGCGGTTTGACTCGGAGATTTTGCTAAATATTCAAAATAAATTCAGTTATATAAAATGCATCCTAAAATCATGGGCAAATAACTATTTTCAGAAATTTCCGTGGCTTTAATCGCTGCACATATTGCTAATATTTCACCGGCTCATTAAAGGTATTTCTGGCCAATAATTCATTAACTTTTGAAAAAAAGATTAAATCTTAAATCCAAAAAATAGCGAGACTAAAACTTTTATAACCTCCTAAAAAAGGACAAACTCAAATAATCCTATTTTAGGGAAATAATATACACCTCTAACTATTATCTTGTTTGGATAATTAAAGAGGAGTGAAATAGAGGAAAATTGAGAGAAATGGAGAGATTTGATTTTCTCTCAAAACACAAGTTTTGAATCTCTCCAAAAATGGAGAGATTTGGAGAGAAACGAAATCCCTAGCAAAGCTATTTTTATAATGCCAAAACAAACCCTCTAAACACAAAATAAATAAATAAAATGATATTGGTATCCTAGGGTTTAAAATATAAAAAGGCCGAACCGAAGCTAGGTTTGCCACTGCTCTCTCTGCTCGCCCACCTTGAAGACTTGATACAGGTAAAAAAACTTTTGGCTTTTTTTTGCTACAAATCCTTGCCCACCGAAATTTCACTTGTTATGGTAAAGTCATAAAGCCTATTTATACAGGCTACTTTTCATGGTAAAGTGATAAAGGCTAATTGAGCATTGCTTTTTAACTTTTTTTGGTTGAAGTCCTTAATACTACTATTTTATATGTGCAGATGTGGAATTTTCGATTGAGTTATTCACCTTTTGGTTGCTGGCTATATTGCCAGATGCTATATATATATATATATATGTAGCGCACCCCTCTACACAGAGCTCTACTGTTTTCATCATACGTTTTTTTCTATTTTACATGGAAATCGGTCGGAAAAATGGATTGATATCATATATGTTTCCCATATAGCAACTTATTTCATAAAAATAGAGGATATGGATAGGCAAATCAAAGAAATAAGAAATTCCTTGATTATGTGGGATCGAATGCCAAAACTAGCTATTGTTCAAGCTATTTGTTATGTGATAATATGGTATTGGCGTTGAAAATATCGCTTTTAGAAAGCTGTGAATCGTCCTATTTCACACCATGTAGAGAGTAAATATTTCGAGAAAAAATAATGACCAAATTAAAATCTAATGACAAATGTTGTGATATTATTCGTATGGGCCGGAAGCATTTCGAGATTTATGTATTATACTTCAAGACCATGGTAGCCTCCACCCTACAAAATGTGTTACAATTGAGGAACAAGTGACAACAAGTGTTTACATTTTGTCACATCACGCCAAGAACCATGCAATTTTTTTTTTGTCGTTTTAGTGAGACTATAAGTCGTCATTTTCACATAGGAGATTCTACCCATATTTTAAGGCAAATATTATGTATAACATTTTTTTATTATTTTTAATTTTAAATTTGTCTATCCAATTGTACCTAATATATTAGTGTCAGCATTGTGTTGGAGCACTTGATGGGACACATGTTCCTGTTAAAGTGGCGCATAATAATGCACTAAGATATCGTGATAGAAAAAGTTACCCAACACAAAATGTGTTAGCTGCATGTTCATTTTGACTTAAAATTCACGTATGTCTTGCCGGGATGGGAGGGAACTGCGTCTGACTCGAGCATAATCAAGAGCGCACACTCACTAGAGATGATAAATTATTAATTCCCGATGGTAATTTGTTGTAAATCATATTTAGCTTTTATTACATTCTTTTGCCATATTTTGCAAGCAGTACTTTTTTTTATATACGAAGATTTTATCTTGTTGATGCGGGGTATATGTTGAAGAGTGGGCTTATCCCTTCCTGTAGAGGGGTGCGCTATCACTTGAAAGATTACTCCAATCATACACTACTAGGAATTGTTTAACCTTCAACATGCATCTTTACGCAATGCAATTGAAAGAGTTTTTGGTGTGCTAAAATAGTGATTTCCTATCGTAGGAAACACTGAGCCAACATACTTTGTTGAGACCCAATAAAATATCATTATTGCATGTTGTATCTTGCATAACTTTTGATGGGTGTGGATCCGAATTAAAATCTTATTGATGAAGTAGATCGGGAGCTTCAAAATCAGTCTCATGTTGACGAAGATGCAAAACAAGGAGAACGCATAAGAGATATGATAGCAGCTACTATGTGGTATGATTACTTAATTAATCGAGAGTGAAATTATTATGATTTGTTTCGAGATGTTATTGTAATTAATTCTTATGATGATGACGTTAATGCAATTTGATCTACTTTGATGTTAATTTATGATGTGACATTATTATGATGCCATTATTTGATACATTGTATTCCTAATATAATGATCTATATTTTTGTGTTGTCTTTTTTTAGTATTTTGTGGATATTTTTGTTGTAGAGTATATAATGGGTAAGAAAACTCAAAAAATTGAGGATTATAAAAGAGAAAGATTATGTAGACAAATCAAATAGACGATGGATTAGTTGATGCCTTATATCACCAATATGTTTAAGGAAATAGAGTCAATCGAACTTTCACAACGTTTATCTCGTGACAACATACTAAAGAAATTACGTGAGACTTGGAACATGGAGTTGGATAAGCCGAAACTTAAAAATTGACTAAAAACTATCAAAGAGCATTTTGGTGAGTGTTGTAATCTCTTCAAACACACAAGTGGTTTTTCTTGGGGTCTGGTGACAAGAATGTTCAATGCAAAACCTAGAGTTTGAAAGGCATTAATAGAGGTATGTGTTTTAATTATTATTTTTAAATATAGAGAACATATTTGTTAATAATTTCTCTCTTTTGTTGTAACTGGTGAAAGGACATGCTGAGAAATGGATGCCTTTACCAATAAGCAACTATGAAAATCTAGTTGAAATATATGGAAAAGATAGGACAACTAGTGGTGGTGCTAAAACTGCCAACGAAAAAGTACAACGACGGGGTAACTCAACAAGCAACGATCCTTTAGACATAGTTCAAGGCATTGATGAATGGTGCATCATAATGAAGCAATCTTGGAAAGTTTTTGTTAGTTTAAGAGCTTTTTATATTGATTTTGATAATTTTTATAATTTATTTTCTTAGAATAAATGATTTTAAAAGGATAATATTTATATTTTTCAGAAAAAAAGTATTGATACATATTGAACAAATGAGTTGACACTTTTAGTCAAAAGAAATGACTTATCTCTCAAAAGAATTAAAACACCTAAGTATTCTTGAGAATATTTTGTGTTGAACACAATTGATAATTGAGTCAAAACTTTGAGACAAAGTATACTTGAAGATATCAAGTGTGTCAACACCTTTGAACAAATTGTTTGACACCTTAACTTGTCGTTGAAGTTGTTTTCAGGTATTAAAAGTTAATATTGACACAAATAAATTTTGTGTCAACACAAAAGAGCCGAATCTTTCTAGACTCAAAATGAGTAGACACAAATTAAATTTGTGTCGACACAAAAGTGGTTCTTCACTTTTGTTGTCTAAAATTTTGAGTCGACACAAATACCAAATGAGTCGACACAAAAGTACCGAGGCCACCTGTAATTTTTGGGTGTCGACACAAAATTGAAGATGAGTCAACAAAAATATTCCTAACCTGCCTAAAGAATTTTAGTATCGACACCAATGTGCAAATGAGTCGACACAAATATTCCGAGAGTTCTTACAGAATTTTAGTATTGACACCAAGAAGATTTGAGTCGACACAAGTGCCTTCTTCTGGATGCTGAAGTTCAAATAAGTCGACACAATATCCATTTGTGTCAACACCATTGTGTTGGTGAGGAAGATTATAGAAATTGTGTCGACACCTCAGAAGAATTGTGTCGACCTAATCACTTGAAAATCCTTGTCCTAAACATTTCGTGTCGACCCAAAAGCATTTGTGTCGACACCTGTGACGAAAATTTAAATTTGCAGCAGACTTCAATTACTGAATTTTTGGTATTTATTGTCCTTACTTACCTTCAACGGTCATGAATGTTTAAGAGCTTATATAAGAAATTACTCCTCAATATTTAATTTCTCTTGAGACTTACAATCACTGTTCTATTATTCAAACTCAAAATCTTTAATCTTTCATTTATTGTTGAACTCCAGCTCTTGTACCTCATCTCTCTTTACCTCTTCATTGTCAATCAATTTTTATAAAAAGAGTGAGTTTTTCTTATTTAATCACTTCATTTATTGTATTCAAGGGTAAGTAACCAGTTATCCTTTGAGTGAGTGAATAAATCTCATCAAATAAGAGTTCAAAAGTGATTAGAAGAAAACATGAAATTATTTTCATAGAATCATCTTAAAGTTGTTATAGGCTTTTGAATGTGCCCGAAAACATTCATTTTTTTAAGGGAAGTCTTGAGATTGCAAGGCTTTAAATGCACCAGTGAAGCATTTTACATAGCGAAAATTCTCAATAAGAAACTTGAGGAGTGGACATAGGCTTAGAAGAAATCGAGCCACTATAAATTCTTAGTGTCTGGTTCATTCTCCATATTCTTAACCTCTTAAATATTTGTATTACTATATTCACTATTTATACTTGTTATATTTGCTTGCTATATTAAAATATTTTTAAAAAGATTTTAAAAATTGTTATTAAATTTTTAAGGCCAAATTCATCCCCTCCTGAGTTGCTTAGATCTAACAATTTTGATCTTATTGATGAAGATGTTCATATGATGTCTCCTCAAAGTGAATCACCTTCCAAAGTAAAAAAAAAGAGTCTCAAACGATTGTGACAAGGACAATGAGGCACTTAGGACTGCATTGTAGGACATTGCATCAAATAGAAGAGAGGGTAATGTTGCTATAGAGAAATCTCAAGGACATTTTTCAAGTGAACATTTTCATAAATCATTTGAAGAAATTGGAATTGCACCACATATTTTTACCCAAGCTTATCTTTACATGACTAAGAAACCTAAGAGGATGTCGATTTTCTTTGGTTGGCCAATGGAGTATCGCAAGGAAACTTTGGAAAGGATGATGGATGATCTTGAAAATTGTTATTAACTATATTATTTTTGCTATGCATTTTTAAGATTTGGTGAGTACTATGATAATTATGAATAATTGTCTATTTGGATCCTTAGTGGATGATTTTGAACAATGTGAACTCATGGACTATGATAATTTTGAAATCTTTTTGGATAGTTTGAGAATGAATTTGCATTTATAATCGATTTATAATAGATGTGTTGTGAAATAAATATGTATTTTTTATCGATTTATGACGGATGTGCCGTGAGTTCATTTTCTTGGCACACAATATGTTGACCTATATTGAATGAATTTATGCATAATTTCACCACATCTATTATAAACCTAATTAGATTATACTTCAATCTTCACCGTGTGCCATGGTAGACATCACATAGGCAACTTTTGGTCCACACACCTAATATTATTTATTTTTGTTGAAAGGTTAGTTTAGTAAATTGATTTGAATCTTTTCTTTTCTCTTACGTAGGCTAATCAAATAAGATACTGAGAGAAACGATAATCCAAACTAAATGAAGGAAAAATACAATTCTTTCTCCTTTTTCTTCTCTCTTATTATTTAAGTAATTTTTTCTTTTCTTTTCTCTCCTCGTCTGGTGGGTCTATGTTAAATACCCACAACCCCGATCGAAATACTACCAAAATAAATTTCACATTCTCCACATCCTCTAAGTGCCCAACCTCCTCCCTTCTTCTCATTCCAGAGCTTCATTGCCAACTGCACACTTCATTGTTTGGCCGCAGAGCTTCGCCACCAACAAGTATGTCCTTATCACACTCTCTCTCTCTCTCTCTCTCTCTCTCTCTCTCTCTCTCATTATTCATTCATTTGTGGCACCGAGATTTTAGAGTTTTAAAATGATCAAAAATATGAGATTCAAAAGATGTTTAAAAAATATTTTAACACATTGAAAGCCAAATTTTGAATATCTATTTTTGTTGAAAATAGAATCACCACTTAATTTTTGAGAAAAACCAAAAAAAACAAAAATGGACCACTGATCTTCAAAATGTTAACCAGGAAAAAATGATCCCGGGGCTAAGGTACAAATCGGAGAAGGTGTTAGGCATCCCGTTCGCCAAACTATAAGGTTGGCATCTATTAATTATCATTGGTTCTTTATAAGATTTTTCAAATACATGCAAATAAAGAGAATAAAAATAAAGAGAGAACATCCAAAATTAAATATATAAAATACATAACATATGTATATAGAACGCCAAAACAAAACAAATAAGAAAAGAAAATCTTAAGTCTTAGGGCATGTAATTTCTAACTAAGGGTACATGGAGCAATCTCGTATGTGATAATTCTAAAATTGACATGATTCAAATAATAGAAAACATACTAAAAATTATTAAAATTACCTAAACATGAATTGTGAACAAGAAATAAACTAAATTATTCTATACATGATTTCAAAGTAACTAAAAACTTGCATATTATCAAAACAAAATAAGTTAGCATTAACATTATGAATATTTAATAAAAAGAAATACTAAATAAAAAATAAAAAATGCATAAAGATCCTATGTTAAAAAGAAAGTTTACTAACAAAGAAAATTAAAAATAAAGGTGTTATGACAAAAGGGAGCTTAAAGATTTAAAGAAAAATGAAATAAAGAAAAAGTTTATAAAAGAAAATTATGCTAAAAATGAAAATGTTATAAAATGCTTATTTAGACTACTAAAAAAGAAAATCTAACTATTAATATTTTATATTTTAAAATAGACAAAAAAATAAATAAATAAATAAATAACAAAAAATAAAAGAGAAGAAAATTACACTTAAAGATAAAATCTAGTTTAAAAGACTTTTTATGATTTTTAGGTTTAACAAAATAAAAGAAAAAATAAAATAAAATAAGTACTATAAGAAGAAAGTAAAGTTAACATTTAAAGAAAAAAAAAAGAAAATGACAAAAGAACATGGAGCATTATAAGGAAAGTAAAACTAATAATAAAAATAAAATAAAATAAAATACTAGTAAAAAAAATTACACTAATATTAAAATAAAAAAAAGAAAAATAAATACGGATAAAAAAATATTAAACTAATGCTAAAAGAAACGTAACATTAAATTAAAATTGAAAGAAAAAGAACATTAAATTAATATTATAAAAAAATAAAAATAAATAAAATAGAATGCTAATAAAAGTAAAGAAATTAAGTACAACTATTTAACTTGCAAATATGAATGTAGTATTGACAACTACATCCATATAAATGTAAGTGTATTATTATAACAATTAACAATATCAATAAGTTTTAATTGTCAAAACATATTAGCACTAATATTAATGATTCAATGAAGGTGATAATGTGTTAAGGACGAAATTGAAATAAAGTAACGACTAAGAACTTTAGAAGAAATAGCCTAACTATATTAAACAACTATACATATTCTACAACAAACTACACTGCAAATATCAAACGAAATTGGCTATAAATAAAACAGAAGAATTTGAAATGAAAGTTAACTCGATCATCCAAGATAGAGGAAATAGAGTTAGAAAGATCGGGGATCCAAACAAAATACTTGGATTGTTAAGGAATCCTTGAGTCAGAAAATGGTGATGAGCGATTCGGTCCTCGGGCGATGATCCAAGCTAGGGTTTCAGAACTTCGGTATCCGGGGCTCGGTCCTCAGTACTTCGGCAGTGTTTTGATGTCGGGGATCAGAATTGCTCGGCGACTCGGCAGAGCTTCTCTCTCTAAATTTCTCTCTTCTCCCCTGAAAACGTACTAGGGGGTACGATATTTATAGAAATTTTCAACCAATGAGATGTTGACACGTTCTGGGACACGTCAGGGTTTTTCAAGGTGGCGGGTGCCACATCATGAGTCGACGGTCGCTACTTCAGGAGAGTTTTCAGAAGCTTTTTATGGCGGTCACCATTATGCAAGTTAGCGGCCACCACTATGGAAGTTGGCAGTTATTGGAATAGACATGGCGGTTGCCACAAAAATTGGAAGCTTCCAAAAGGTTCTATTGGCGGTCGCCACAATAAACATGGCGATCCCAAGGTTCTAACATGGAGGTTCAATGACAATTTCATTGGTTTGAAGGTTTTTATCATTGGACTCAAATACTGAGCTTGGATCATTTCCTGAGAATCGTACTGAATCACCATTTCAATTGCTTTCATCATCGGATTTACATAAAATTAGGCGGGGGTCAAATTAGGGTGTCTACGGTTGCCCCTCTTTAATATAACTTGCATAGCAACGCGTAATGTAAGTTATATCAAAGATCCAAAGACAACATCTATTTGACTGGGCCGTCAATCTTTGGCCACAAACACACAAGTATACATATGATGTTGGTCGTACTCAAATTTTCATCGAGCTGCCTACGTACCCCTTTGCTAGAAATCAGACCAAAACGTAGTTCACGGGACAAAATGAAATGATAAGAAACATGATGCAGATACTAACATGGTGCAAAAACTGATATGATCCAAACACCACCCTAAAAATCGAGTCAAGATCTAAAGGGAGCACAGACAAACAAGTCAAAGATCGAGTCAAGATTCAAGAACTCAGCTGGGGATAAAATAGTTAAAAGGATTGAGTCAAAATCCTAGAAATTATTTTAACCGAGAAAGTAACAACAAATTAGTTAGGTCGAGTCAAGAACTAAAAACTCATAATAAAGCATAAGATGAAAATAATTAAAAGCTGAGTCAAGGCTTTAAAGTATTTTCACCAGAAGGACAACCACGAATTAATAGGTCGAGACAATACCTAAAAAGTCAAGACGAAACATAGGATAAAAATAATTAAAAACAAAGTCACAACTTAAAATTAAATTTATTATGAGGAAAATCACGAATTAATAAGTCGAATCAAGATCTAAAAACTTGGGATGAACCACGAGATAAAAATAATTAAAAATTGAGTCAAGGCTTAAAATTAAATTTATCGAAAAAAACACCACGAATTAATAAGTCGAGTTAAGACCTAAAAACTCAGGACGAGCATGGGACAAGAATAATTAAAAATCGAGTCAAGACTAAAAAATTATTTTTAAATCCCAAAAATAGACAAATAAACAATCATAGGGGCAATAAAACACATAAGAAACAATTATGACATAGGTGCTTATAGGGTAGGGTTGAAAAACTTAAGACGCCTTCTAGACTTAGGGTGCCTGAGGAGCATGGCTTCAAAGATATAATGCCTAGCATACTAGGGCTTGAAACATAGGATGCCTAACACACTAGGGAGGGCTTAGAACATAGGATGCCTAGCACACTAGGGCTTGAGAAACCTAAGACGCCTTTTGGACTTAGGACCTAGACGTCTTATGGACTAGCATTTGAAGAAAATCTAAGACATCTTATGGACTTAGGACCTAGATGCCTTATGCACTAGGGTTTGAAGAAAAATCTAAGACACCTTTTGGACTTAGGACCTAGATGCCTTATGGACTAGGGTTTGGAGAAAACCTAAGGCACCTTCTAAACTTAGGACTTAGACGCCTTATGGACTAGAGTTTGAAGAAAACCTAAGACACCTTTTGAACATAGGACCTAGACACCTTATGGACTGGAGTTTAAAGAAAATTTAAGACACCTTCTGGACTTAGGACCTAGACGCTTTATGAACTAAGGTTTAGAAAAAACCTAAGACATCTTCTGGACTTAGGACTAGACGCCTTATGGACAGGAGTTTGAAGAAAACCTAAGACACCTTATGGACTTAGGATCTAGATGCTTTATGGACTAAGGTTTGGAGAAAAACCTAAAATACCTTTTAGACAAAGGACTTAGACGCCTCATGGACTAGGGTTTGAAGAAAATCTAAGACACCTTCTACATTTAGGACCTAGATGCCTTATGGACTAGGGTTTAGAAAAAAATATAAGATACCTTCTAAACTTAGGACCTAGACGCCTTATGGACTATAATTTGAAGAAATCCTAATACACCTTCTAGACTTAGGACCTAGGCACCTTATGGACTAGGGTTTGGAAAAAAATCAAAGACACTTTCTGGACTTAGGACCTAGACGCCTTATGGACTAGGGTTTGAAGAAAACCTCTGACACTTTCTGGGTTTAGAACCTAAACGCCTTATGGACTAGGGTTTAGGAAAAGCTAAGACACCTTCTGGACTTAGGATCTAGACGCCTTATGGACTAAGGTTTGAAGAAATCCTAATACACCTTCTAGACTTAGGACCTAGACGCCTTATGGACTAGGGTTTGAAAAAAAATTTAAGACACCTTCTGGACTTAGGACCTAGACGCCTTATGGACTGGGGTTTGAAGAAAATCTAAGACACATTTTGGACTTAGGACCTAGACGCCTTATGGACTAGAATTTAGGAAAAACCTAAAACACTTTCTGGACTTAGGATCTAGACACTTTATGGACTAGGGTTTGCAAAAAATCTAAGAAAACTTCTAAACTTAGGACATAGACACCTTATAAACTAGGGTTTGGAGAAAACTCTAAGACACCTTCTAAACTTAGGACCTAAATACCTTATGGACCTATGGTTTGAAGAAAATCTAAGATACCTTCTAGATTTAGGACCTATACATCTTATGGACTAGAGTTTAGAAAAAATCTAAGACACCTTTTAGACTTTGGACCTAGACGCTTTATGAACTAGGGTTTGAAGAAATCCTAATACACCTTCTGGACTTAGGACCTAGACGCCTTATGGACTAGGGTTTAGAGAAAACCTAAGGATTATCACTCACACACGAACCTAGGTTTAGGTTTACCTAGCGTACCAAGACTTAGGGTTCATAGTCTTCTACTAGGACGTGCAAAAATCAAAGGATCGTCACACACACACGAACCTAGGGTTGAAAGGATTTTCCTAACGCACTAGGGCTTTAGGTTTCTAGTCTTCTACTAGTATGTGCAAGATTTTCCTGGCACACCAAGGCTTTAGGTGCCTAGTCTTCTAGGGCTTGAGAGATTTTCCTAAAGCACCAGGGCTTAGGGTGCCTAGTCTTTTAGAGCTTGGGGTTCCTAGTCTTCTACTAGGACGTGCAAGATTTACCTAGTGCACCAGGGCTTAAGGTGCCTAGTCTTCTAAGGCTTGAAAGATTTGTCTGGCGCACTGGGGCTTAGGGTGCCTAGTCTTCTAGAGCTTGAAATATTTGTCTGGCGCACCAGGGCTTAGGGAGCTTAAGGGTCGTCTTACGAACCTAGAACCTAGACAACGCTTCACATATAACTAAGATTTGAAAGAAGTTTTCCTGGCGCACCAGGGCTTGGATCAACGAACCATTGCTGCGAGCTGCTACATAGCTTTTAGGATCCACAGGCTCATATTTTCTACTTTGGTCTTGAAGAGTTATGCCCCACTATAGAGGAGTTCACCGTCATTCTTAATCTCATCACACGGGAGTTCATGCCAATACCTTCCATATTCATCATACATCCTTCTGGCCAAAAAGTTTCTTTCTTCATCCATGGGGATTCACTGGACACAGATTCTGTCCTACCGGTGCCCTTAGTGACTTCAACTTTTAGTTGCGGCGCCGTTTTGTTTTGTGCATCTGTCTGCTTGCCCGATGCTTTCTGGTTTGTTGTGTCGGCCGAGTTAGCACTATTCTGGTGGACATTGATGAGCAAATAAGGGCAGGGAAGGACTTCGTGCCCCTAGTTTTGGCTGAGACCCTGATTAGTCTAGTGCTATCCACTTAGGTGTAATCACATCTTTTGCCGGTAGTCCTCTGCTTCTCCAAGGTGAAACTAAAATATCTTATTTTCTCCGCTCTTCTCTCCTTTTGCTGATTTCTCTCAATTTTTACCGCTCTTCTCTCATTTTGCTGATTTCTCTCGAATTTTATCGATCTTCTCTCATTTTCCACTATCTCTCTTTATTTTCTCACGTATCTTTTCTTTTGCTGATTTCTCTCAATTCTTGTCTCTTTTTTCTCTTTTAGATCTAGCTAACAGAGAAAGTAAATCTTTTGTAGAAACAAGGTTCAAAAGGGTATAGTGTTGTTATCTTTTTCTACCGTCCTTTTTACCCGATATGCACTACTGAGGTAACTTGGGAACAATATCTTTCTTCATTGATTAGAAGAAACATCACTTGGCAGTTCTCCAAGGGGTAAGTCCCTTTTATGACTTTGACCATTATGGACCATCTAAATGTTTTGCTGGTTGTCTTGCGACTGTCCACTTTTTATTACCTACATAGGATTATAAGACAGTTTAGTCGAGGTCAGATCATATTTCATGGCGCATGGGGATCGTATTAATTTATCTTTCCTTCAGGCCCCATTTCTAGCGCGGTATCTAGAGGCTTGGCCATCTCGTTCATTGATGGAAATGCAGGAGCTGCCTTACACTGAGCTCCCCGAGGAGTACAAGGTGTGGTTGGTTCAGGATAAAGAGAGTAGAAACAAAGAAGATAGAGAAGAACAAGTAGCAAAGAAAAGGAAAATCTGAGAGATCTGTTTTGCTCTTAGAATTTTGTAGCTCTCTTCTTTATTTAGAGTTTGGGACTTGCGTACTCGCCATTTATTTTCAAAACTTTGTGATTGCAGCTGAAGTAATAAAAATCTCACATTTATCTGAAAAAGGTTCCTAATTATTCAAAAAATTTCGATTCTTGCAATTAAACAACTTTATTATCAAAACTGAAAGATAAATTTACATTGATTATTACTCAGATTCAAAGATGGCTAAAACAAAAAAGGTGGCCAAACTTCTTAAAAGAAGCTGTCTATGTATCCCAAAAAGTAAAATCAGGCCAAACGTAGTGCGAGCTCAATTTACTCTCGGGTATTAACACTTTCCTTTTGTGTTGCCCTAACTTTTGCTAAGTTCGCCCTTTTGAATTTTAGGCCTTGCAGGCTACTCTAACTTTTGCCTGAATCACCTTTTCAATTTTTAACTCAGCGAGCTTTTATTTTATCTTTATTTTTCTCTCAAGAGTTGTATTTTTTTTGAGCTGGTTCAAGTTGATTGGAGTGGAGAACGAGTTACCATCTAGATCTATGATGATTACAGCTCCACCGGTCATAATGGTCTTGATCAGATACGACCTGACCCCATTCGGCTTGAACTTGCCTCTTGGGTCGAAAATAGGAGCCTTGATTTCCTTAAGAGCCAAGTCACTTTCTCTCATGTCCTAGGTCTTAAATTTTTTTGTTAAATGCTTTGGCTCTTGTATGCGGAACAGAGTTTGTAGTCTTTTTTCCTCGAATAAGAGAAGTCCTTTCATCTAATTCATCTGTGGGTTGTGCCATATCTTATACTTCTTGATTCTTTCAAAGAATTTGTGCAGCACTATGATATAGTTGTCTCGATCTTTGGACTTCACAATCGTGTCGCCCACATACACCTCGACGTCTTCATGTATCATGCAACAAGGTAGTGGCAACCCTTTGGTAGGCTGCCCCTGGCATCATACAATAGCAATAGGTACCTTGCGGTGTAGTGAATGTCATTTTTTCTCTGTCTTCAAGGTCTATTAGAATTTGATTGTATCCAAAGAAACCATTTATGAATGACAAGAGGGCGTGTCTCGCTATACTGTCCACCATGATGTCAATATGTGATAATGAAAAGTTGTCTTTGGGTTAGCCTTGTTGAAATCTTGAAAATTCACACAAACACTGATACGTTCATCCTTCTTTAAGACCGATACAATATTCGTCACTTACTTTGGGTATTCGGTTACCATGAGAAAACCAGCGTTGATCTTCTTAGTGACTTCTTCCTTAATTTTCAGAGACCATTCTGGCCGTATTCTTCTCAACTTTTGAGAGCCCATTCTCCTTCCTCAAGACTTTCTCCATACGGTCAATTTTTTCCGCCAGCACCGACTCCCAAGACTGAGCAAATTTTTCATGTTCTACCAAGATCGGGCGGGGAACCCAAGGTGGCATAGAAACCTGTGGTGCATCTTGTCCCTGGTTATCATCCTAGAAATCTTCATTGTTCTCATTCGTGTCTTCTGGCTATCCATTTATGCTGGGCAGACGGGCCTAAATAGCTCGGATCTGCACTTGGCACTGATTTTGAGCCTGGGATTGCTTCTCTACAACCCTTTATATTTCAGTGATCGCCCTCATCAGGGCTGTCAGATTAACTTCATTCTCTACCATTTTAGATAATTCAGCTGGCTGTTCAGATATCCTATAGAGTCTGCCTGTCACTGATCTAGCCTAGACAAGCGTTGACTGTAATATTCTCGGGTTAATAATCTAAACCCAAAAAAAACTTGAATCGCAAAAGCAAAATAACCAGTATAAAACACTTTCCATACAAGAATTCTGATGATAGATAGCAAACATTTTAGATACCCAAAACAGCAAACCATAAGCAGATAATCACTAAAACTGAAACAATGCGCTTGTCGGGCTCATATTGGCAGCAAAATAACAGGACGACCCGGGATGACGGCTAAGGAGAAGATCAACCAAGTTCTAGAGAAAAAGTTTATCTAAACGGAGAAACGGGCAGTACTCCAGCAAGAAAACAATTCTAAACCCCAAGAAACTGATTCGATCTAGGATTCTAAAGGCAAGCGGGCAGCACTCCAGCAGAAAAAGAAGACTAGGTTACACAGATATAACAAAGGTTCATAGGAAGCGAGCCTAATATAACAACGGGGGAGAAACCAACAACCCATGAAGAACCCAAAAGAGAGAGAAACCATCCTAAAAGCTTCAAAACTAAACACGAATATGACTCCGAGAAGAAAACTATGGCGTAAAAATCAAACAAGGTGAAGAACAAAGCTCGGGTAAGAACCCGAAGGCAAAAAGCTAACCTACATAACAAAGGGATAATAGCCAAAACTCGAGCTAAAACCCGAAAAAGAATTAGCCTAAGCGAGACAAATAATCCTAACAAACGCAAATAAAACAAACAATTAAGAAAACGCATAATCCTAATAATGTCAGCAGCACCAAATGGAGGGTTCTAAGCTACTATATGCAAAAGGCCAATTTTGGTCAGTCGAACAGGGTACCTTCTGAATAGAACCGGGTATATACTTTTCATGCTTTGAGTGGTGCAAGACATGGTCAAACAGTATGCCCGAGCTCTTTTACTGTACCTATGAAAGTGTACAGTCAGTAAGACTTGCCCACCTTCTCAACAATCCCCAAAATGGATAAACGATCGGGGTATCGGGTCAACCAGGCAGAGGGGTTGAAGAATAATGCACATGCATGCGATAATGCAAATAAAAAATACATATTAAGAACCAATGATGTTTTTAAGTCTAGCCTTCTTATTTGATTTTATAAACCAGTCCCAAACAGGGTCGCCAGAAAATACTATGATGTTGGGATTTGGGGGTTTTGAAATGATAAAAAACGTGGGATTCAAAAGATGTTTAAAAAATTATTTTAACACCTTGAAAGCTAAATTTCGAATACCTCTTCTTGTTAAAAATAGAGTCGCCACTTGATTTTTGAGAAAAATAAAAACAAAAAAACAAAAATGGGCCACTGATCTTTAAAATGTTAATCTGAGAAAAAGGATCCGGGGGCTAAGGTACAAATCGGGAAAGGTGTTAAGTACCCCGTTCGTCCAACCATAAGGTTAACCTCTACTAATCATCATTGGTTCTTTATAAGAATTTTCAAATGCATGCAAATAAAAAAAATAAAGGCAAATAGAGAACATTAAAAATCAGATATAGAAAATACATAATATTTGTATATAGAACGCCAAAACAAAACAAATAAGAAAAGAAAAGTATAAATCCTACGGCATGTAATTTCTAACTAAGGGTACCTTGAGCAATTTCGCATGTGATAATACTAAAATTAACATGATTCAAATAATAGAAAACATGCTAAAAATTACTAAAATTACCTAAATATGAATTGTGAGCAAGAAATAAACTAAATTATTCTAAATATAATTTCAAAATAACTAAAAACATACATATTATCAAAACAAACTAGGTTAGCATTAACATGATAAATATTTAATAAAAAATACTAAATGTAAAATAAAAGATACATAAAAATCTTATATTAAAAAAAAGTTTACTAACAAATAAAATAAAAAATAAGGGTGTTATGACAAAAGAGAGCTTAAAGATTTAAAGAAAATAGAAATAAATAAAAAAGTTTATAAAAAAAATTTATGCTAAAAATAAAAATATTAAAAAATGCTTATTTAAACTACTAAAAAAGAAAATCTAACTATTCATATTTTATATTTTAAAAGAGACAAAAAAAAATAAAAGAAAAAGAAAACAAAAGAGAATAAAATTACACTTAAAGATGAAATCTAACTTAAAAGACCTTTTATGATTTTTAGGTTTAACAAAATAAAAAAAAATAAAATAAAATAAGTACTATGAAAAGAAAGTAAAACTAACATTTAAAGAAAAAAAGACTAGAACAAAAGAACATGGAGCATTATAAGAAAAATAAAATTACTAATAAAAATAAAATAAAATGCCAGTAAAGAAAATTACACCAATATTAAAAGAAAAAAAAAGAAAAATAAATATAGCTAAAAAAACATTAAACTATGCTAAAAGAAACGAAACATTAAATTAAAAT
The DNA here is from genome assembly GCA_034768845.1 of Heliamphora exappendiculata. Lineage (NCBI taxonomy): Eukaryota > Viridiplantae > Streptophyta > Magnoliopsida > Ericales > Sarraceniaceae > Heliamphora > Heliamphora exappendiculata. The sequence continues at coordinate 29,308 of JAOTRH010398276.1, forward strand.
TGAAAGAAAAAAAATATTAAATTAATATTATAAAAAAATAAAATAAAATAAAATAGAATGCTATTAAAATAAAAGAAACTAAGTACAACTATTTAACTTGCAAATATGAATGTAGTATTGACAACTACATCCATATAAATGTAAGTGCATTATTATATAACAGTTAATAATATTAACAAGTTGTAATTGTCAAAACATATTAGCACTAATATTAATGATTCAATGAAGGTGATAATGTGCTAAGGACGAAATAAAAAAAAATGACTAAGAACTTTAGAAGAAATAGTCTAACTATATTAAACAACTATACACATTCTACAACAAACTACATTGCAAATATCAAACGAAATTGGCTATAAATCAAATAGAAAAATTTGAAATGAAAGTTAACTCGATCACTCCAAGAGAGAGGAAATAGAATTAGAAAGATCGGGGATCCAAACAAAATACCTAGATTGCTAAGGAATTCTTGAGTCGGGGAATGGTAATGGGCGATTTGGTCCTCGGGCGATGATCCAAGCTAGGGTTTCAGAACTTCGGTATTGGGGACTCGGTTATCGGGTTTGGAGAACCGAGAACTGAGATGTTGACACGTTCTGGGACATGTCAGGGTTTTTCAAGGTGGCGGTCACCACATCATGAGTCGGCGGTCACTACTTTAGGAAAGCTTCCAGGTTGGAGTTGGCGGTCGCCAGGTTGAAGTTGGCGGTCGCTGGTATAGATATGGCGGTCGCCACAAAAAGTGGATGCTTCCAAGAGGTTCTATTGACGGTCACCACAATGAACATGGCGACCACAAGGTTCCAACATGGCGGTTCAATGACGATTTCATTGGTTTGAAGGTTTTTATCATTGGGTTCAAATACTGAGTTTAGATCATTTCTCGAGAATCATACTGAATTACCATTTCAATTGCTTTCATCATCGGATTCACCTAAGATTAAGCAGAGTCAAATTGAGGTGTCTACATCATTCACTCGCACTCTCTCTCTCTCTTTCTCTCTTTCTCTATGTCTCTCTCCATATGCTTTTTAATTCCTTTTCGCCCAATATGTGTTCTCCTTTGTGGTTACTTTTATTTATTTCGATTATTAAGTTTTTGTTTGTGATTATTGGAATATTGATTTGGTATTAGATTCTCAGATCTTTGTTCCGAGCCCTAAGGTTATTAGGGGGGTTTCAAAAGCTTTTTGCAAAGGGTACTGATACATCGAGCACTTGTTTATTTTTCCTTAAACCTTATTTCTTGAGAAGAAATAGCTAATAGAACAAAGTGTTGTTTGATTTATGTTTTTCATATTGCATCGTTATCATTTCTATTATATTATTTTAGTGATTTGGTTACATATTGTTTTTAATGTTTTACACTATCTTATTGCTAGTTTCATGCAATAAATTTGCAGATATTTTGAACAACCCCAACCTGTTGGAAAGGGGAAAAAAGTATGCAAAACCAGTTTAGTTGTTTGTTTTAGTCTATTTACTAGAAAATGCAAATCCTTGTTTTTGACTGAAGATTTGAGATGTTTCTCCCCCTCTCTCTATCGATGTGGTTGCATTAAATTCTCATATAGTGTTTCCCCCCGAATTAATTCTTGAAACATGTAATGGGAAAAGTTTATCGTTGCTACACTTAGTAATTGCATTATCTTGATTTTCTAATGTTGTGGGATGAAAACCTCTTGATACAGGTGTATGAAAATGAATAGAAACTTGAAAATGTAACGAAGTTTAGGTACTGTTTAGTAAAAGAACTTGGCATAACCAAGTTTAATTCTGCATTACAGTGGTGGTTTGAATAATAATAATAGCAACAAGGTTATCTCTTGATTTAGTTGGGCAATTCATGAAAGTGGCATATATATATATATATATATATATGTGTGTGTGTGTGTGTGTGTGTGTGTGTGTGTGTATTGAAAGACAATGTATTCATGGGTTAGATCTAGGTAGCAATTAAATTTTGTATGATAATAAAGAAGTGATTGAGAAATGGGTGTACAAAAATGACCTCGAACACCCGGTTCTGAGGGGCCCCAGGACCCTAAGACCTCTGAACTGACCCCGGGCCCTCAGGACCCTAAAAACCTGGGACTCCCGGGACCCTTAGACCCGTACGACACCCAGACCCTTGGGACCCTGGGCCCCAAACCCTCGGACGCTCGCCCTGAACCCTAAGAACCCTAGACTAATCCCAAACCCCCAAGACCTCGAACCCTTTGTCCCCCAAACCCATGTGACTTCGAACCGTTTGTCCTCCAAACCCCCAAGATCCCAGATCCCCGGACTCCAAGATCCTAGAACCTTTAGACCCTCGGACCTTGAGACCATTGAACCCCCAGATCCTCGGGACCTTAAACCCCTGAGACCTTGAGCTCCTAGACCCTCGAGACCTCATACCCCTGGAACCCCTAGAATCCTTGGACCCCCGATCCCCCGAGACCCTAATCACCCGAACCCACTGAACCTTGAAACCCTAGACCATCGTGATTTTAGAATCTCGAACCACGTAACCCCTGGACCTACAAGACCCCTGAACCCCTAAACCCCAGGAGCCTCGGGACCCCAAACCCTTGGGATCCCAAGACCCCAAACTCCTAGGATTTCAAACCCCTAGACCCTTTGGACCCTCAACACCACGGAGCCTCAAACCCCTAGACCCTTGAGACCCCTCACCCTTGGAGTCTTGGGATCCCAGGCCCCTTAACCTCTAACCTCTAACCCCAGACCCCCACTTGTAATGGTAGAAAATATTTTTTTCCCTAAAAAAATAGAAAGCATTTTCCACAAAAATTAACCTATTTTCTATTGATTTGAAAAATATTTTTCGCTTGACTTTTAATTTTCATCATACTAAACACCAGAAATGAGAATGCAGAAAATATTTTTCGCCAAAACAAACGGAGCCTTTATTTTACATAATTTCGGAGGCATTATTTGAGTAACTTTACTTTGGTAATTTGGGGGGATTTGGTACCTTTTATAAAAAGTTGGAGGAGATGTCCAATTGCAAGTCATATCTTTCGTTGGGAGCATGTTTCAATTTTTCCTATATTTCCATAGATGATTTGTTGAGGAATGGAGAGTTTGTTGCATGATCACTTTTTTATTTTTTGTTTTTTTTTGATCGGGAGTATAGGGCAGCAGGGAGGGAGGGGGGACAGAGAAGGGGAGAGGGACTCGAACCACTGACCATCGAGTGAGATGCCTATGTGAAGACTGTGGGCCATTGAGCTGCCAAGGCTCCTCGATCACCTTTTTTGTGAAAAATATTTTTTATTCACTTTGGCTTTGTCTTGGATAATAGTTTATTTATTTATCAAAATATTTATTCTAGATATTTATAAAAAAAATTAAATTTACAAATGGAATTATTATTTTCTCCATTCATATGAATAGCCATTTCAAATTACAACTTAAATACCAAATAATCATCCTTCAATTTAGGGGTGCACAAAAAAATTAAAACAATTAGTACTCTGGTTCAATTTGAATTAAACCGTATGGCTCGGGTCAGATAAGGATTTACATGACCTGGTCTCGATTTTTATAAGATGAGCATCATTTAAAATGGTTTGATTGACAATTTTTAAAAAATATTCACCGTTCGAACTGAACCAGTCTAGATGCAAGCTATAAATATGTGTGTGTGTGTTGTTTTTCTAAACTTTTCAACATACAGATTTGATATTCTAAATTTTTTATTACCTTAGATGAAAATATTTATTGTAATACATGTTTTGAATATGAAATTTATATTTGATGACCATAAACATATTTTGGTATAAATTAACGTTATATTTGACTTTTGGTACAAGTTTGAATTTTTTTTAAAATTTTAAAATAACTTTTAAGTTTTAGACTTGACAGAAACTGTGAAGTGAACCGTTTTTAAATATGAGCTTTCAGTCAAAAGTTCAGAAAAATAAGTTTTAACACGCAAGATTCATTAACAAAGATTTTAACGTGTAAGGTTTAATTTCATGATTTTTTTCAAAAATACTCTATAAACAGATAAATTTATCTATTTTGCATAACAAACAGATAAATTTATCTGTGTTCTTTATACGCGCTTTTAATAAGACAGATAAATTTATCTATATTCTTTATACATGCTTTCAATAAAATAAAGATAAATTTATTTATATTCTTTATACATATTTTAAAAAGGCACAGATAAATTTATCTGTTTGCATATCAACACAAATAATATAAACAGATAAATTTATTTGTAATTTTTATACGTGCTTTCAATAAGACAAATAAATTTATATGCGTTCATTATACGTGTTTTTAATAAAAGACAGATAAATTTATCTTTATTTTTTTATACCTATTTTGAAAAGGTACAGATAAATTTATCTGTATTTTTTATATGCGCTTTTAATAAAAAAAATATAAATTTATCTATATTTTTCATATATATTTTAAACATGCACAGATAAATTTATCTGTTTTAGAGTATTTCTATCTCTAAAAAATCTTGCGTGCTAAAATTTTTATGCGGATTGATTTTACTCGTCAAAAAATCTTATACTGGATGAAAAATAATAAACAGTCTATAAATTAGACTGTTCACCGATTTTTCGTTTTAAATATTGATTTTTGTTCAATTCTGCTACTTAAATGGGTCAAACATAATTTTCCAAAATTTGAAATCGTTACTAACAATTTAGAACCGATGTGCATGTTTGAATCGTGGGACATAGAGAGATTGGATTGAATTAAAAAAAAATGGAGGCTCAAATCTCAATTTTGATCTTTTGAAATAACTAATTTCGTATTTGTATCGCGATATTGTGCCTATTTGTCCAATAGACGAGGAATTATTAATTCCTTATTTATAGTATTAAAAATACCATGCCCTCATTTGGTATTAATAAGAGTAGCCCATGCTTAAAGACACTCAGACTATTTTTTTAGGATCGCTCACACATTTTAATACTTAATTTCAAAATTTATTTTCTAAAGAATAATTTATATAAAAAGAAAATTAAAAGAATTCAAACCACAATAAACCTTGATATTAATAACGAAAAAAACCAATTAAACGAAATAATAAACTAAATTATCAAGAGTACCGAAAAAAATTCAAATGCCATCACCGAAAAAAAAAGTTCATACTTTGTTGTGATACACAACTACGCAAATTATATTTTTTTCAACTTAGTATGCATGAACTACTTTTATAATACAAATAGAATTAATACCGTTAATTGCTTCAGGTTTTGTCAATCGTTAGATTGATATATAAAAGTCGCATCAAATCTGTTAATTTGTCAATAATTTAATAATTAATGATTAAATTTTTGATATTTACACAAATGTCACGTCAAAAGTTATATATTAGATAATAGATAGATATCCAATTCTAGAAATTGAAGAGTAAAACAAAAATTAATATTAATAATTTAATAATCTTTAATTAGAAAATTTTAAGACACTCAATAAAAATTATAATTTTATTATTTTTTTAATTTATAGATGTAAAAAAATAAAAAATAGCAAAAGTAAAATTATATTATTTTTTCAATGGATTAGTAAAATGAGAAATAATAAAAATTAATATTTTTTATTAATTACTTTTAAAAAAAAGAAGAACATGAAGGAGGAGGGAGAACAAAATGGAATGCCAAAATTATTTTATTTCATTCTTTAAATTTTTAACACCTACACAAATGTTACATCAAATGTTCTATGCTGTATAATATGTAGAATATGTTGGAATCTGTGAATTTCATTGGCCATGGAAATCCAGATTTCAATAGCAGATTCAATTACAATTGGATTGGCCA
>JAOTRH010398605.1:0-35083 GCA_034768845.1 Heliamphora exappendiculata
GAATAAGTTCTGGTTCGTACGGGAAAGGATCTAGCTCGGGGACAGAGTTAGGGATATCCGGTTTTCTCATACGGTTAGCCCTAGTCCTATACTTTCTCGTGATCCCTCACGTAGCCCATTATACGCATGGATAGTTTTCTTGTTGGTTCGATAATTATTTAATTTAATTAGAATGCCGATTTTACCGCCGTGGACATTCAGGGATTAAATTAAATAATAAAGGGGCTCTTTTGATTTTTGGCACACCTAGGGATTACTCCCTAGGTGGTCGACCCTAGGGGATGAAAGGATTGGTTTTTATGTTAAGTATATATCTCCATATCTTTTTAGGAAAGAGATATACACTTAACATATCTTTTGATATATATATCCTTAACATATTTTTTGATAAATGTAGATATATATCAAAAGGAGGCTTTTAATAAATACCCAAACCCTAAATTCTCCTAACCTAGCCGCCACACTCTCTCTCCCTTTTGGCAATCCATATTTTGCCTTTTGGAGATAAGTGTGAGGAGAAAGAAAGGTAAGAATACACGAAGATCCGGATCGGTGCCCACTTGCCGGGATCATCACGTGCGTCGGGATATATGTGAGAAGATTGTTGGGTCGTCTCGGATCGTTGTTCGGCTTCAAAGAAACTTGTTTAAGTTTCTTGAAGGTATATTTAATCATAAAGTATTAGATTATTTTATTATTTTTCATGAAAATCGCACAACGTCGTTTTTTACGGTCACGACGTCGTTCTTCGAACTTTTTTCGCTGCGCGGCTCTAACAAAGGAGAGCTCCTATTCCATAGCCACACTGATTAGATGCGCCATCAAAATATAGAGTCCACTTGTCGTCCTCAAATCCCATCAGCTACTTATCAAGGAACTGGAATTTTATGTCTTTGTCTCCCTCAACCAGTTAATTTGCTAGAAATTATGCTACTGCTCTACATTTTACTAACTTCTGAGTAATGTACATGAGATCAAACTTTGACAGTAGAACAACCACTGGGCTAGCCTTCCTATTAATGCCAGTTTCTAAAACAAATATTTTAACGGGTCCATTCGGAAAATTAGTTTCACTGTGAAAGGTAACATGTAATGCCTTAGTTTTCGGGAGGCCCAAACTAAAGCCCAACATGTCTTTTCCAATGGCGTATATCGTATCTCAAACCCAACCATCTTCTTACTCAGGTTAGTATGCATCTCATAGCCGAGTCAGTCACTGACAAAAGAGAATCAGCGGCCAATCGGGCTCGGAAGGAGCCAAAACATGTGAGTTTTATAAATACTTATGCACAGTTTTGAAGGCATCATGGAATTTCTAATCTCATTTAAATTTAACTCCTTTCTTCAGTAAGCAAAACAACGGCTCACATGTGGTTGTCAGCTTTGCTTTGAACCAGCTGATAAACTATATCTTGCCCAAAAATCCTCTACCTTTTCGCTCGGTCTTTAGAGGAGGCATTCCTATGATTTCCTTGATCTTAGAAGGGTCGACTTCAATGCCTTGTTCAGTAATCATAAATCTGAGCATCTTTCCAATGGTGACTCCAAAGGCACTCTTCTGTGGATTGAGCCGCATCTTGTATTTTTAGATTCTTGCAAAGAACTTCTGCAATGCTATGATATGGCCATCTCGATCCTTGGATTTCACTATGATATCATCCACATACACCTCAATTTCCTTGTATATCATATCGTGCAGTAAAGTAGTGGCAGCCCTTTGATAGGTTGCCCCTGCATTCTTCAAACCGAATGACATCACACGATAACAATAGGTGCCCTAAGGTGTAGTGAATGTTATCTTTTCTCTATTCTCGGGGTCTATTAGGATCTGATTGTACCTAGAGAAATCGTCTATGAATGACAATAGGCATGCCCTGCTGTGCTCTCTACCAAAACGTTAATGTGTGCCAATGAAAAATTTCCTTCGAGCAGGCTTTGTTGGGTCCTAAAAATCCACACAGACTCGGATGCATCCGTCTTTCTTTCGAATCAGAACAATGTTAGCCACTCATTTCGGATACTCACTTACCATAAGAAATCCAGTGTTGATCTGCTTGGTGACTTCTTCTTTGATCTTTAAAGCCCATTCTTGCCGTATTCATCTCAATTTCTATTTGACCAGTTTAGCATCGAGATACAAAGGCATGTGGTGTTGGACAATATCAGGATCAATACCGTGCATATCCTTGTAAGACCATGCAAAGTTGTCTTTGAATTCTTTTAATAAGATTATTAATTGCTCATGTTTGACTAAAGATAACGAAAATCCGATTTGCACAATTTGTGGATTAGTTTCATTACCCATATTAATTGACAATGTTTCTTCAGTTATAGGATGAGCACGCATTTCTTCTTCTTTTTTTTTTATTAAAAACTTTATTTCTTCGGGAACATTCTTGTCAAATTCAAAATCGTCAGAAAGCATATGAAATAAATCAAATAAAACAAAGTAACCAGAAATCTTGTTCATTTCATCAAATGATGGAATTATAAACCCAAAAGAAAAGGAGGAGGACGCACGAACATATGTGCCCTCTGACTCAACATCTAGCTTATTAAAGGGTGACTTATGGATGATAGATCTGGACTCAAAACCAGCATTATACGAAGTAAGGGACTCTAGGGCCCAATTTTTGACTTCTTTCGCAGCTACATCTACAATCAACCTGGGGTAGTCAGCTGACACACTGCATCCCAACATCAGGCAATCTTGAACTGCTACATCCATCCCGCTAAGCAATGCCTCCATGTTGGTGCCATCCAATTGATCAACCTAGTCTTCATTCCCTCGAGCTTTTCCTTTTTCCTTATTTTCTGTGACTTCCTCCTCTTCTAAATCAGACAATTTATGACTGAAAAAAATCTCTAGTCCTGGCAGCTTCTGGTTGGTCTCTTCATCAAACCATGGTTTTAGAAAACCACAATAAGGAAAATCTTCCCCTTATTTAACAAAGTGTCCATTTAGAGCTCTTGGATACTTGGCCTTTTGCCCCTTTCGTTCCCCTTTTGGCCCTTCTAAATCTTCCTTCGTCGGCATGTACCCAATACCAAAGCGTTACAAAGGGATTAATATAGCTTTCCTCTTCTATTAATAGCATCTGTATTGTCGATGCCTCATCATACCGAAATTCACTTAGAAATACATCCTCTGCCCCATGTTGAACCACCAAAAGAGTCGACCCATCTTCTCTTGCGGGTTGAATGTTGTCTTCTCCATGGATGGTGAGTGCCGCCCCGTCATTAATGAGTTTTAGCTTTTGATGCAGGGTGGAGGTATTAGACGCAAAACTGATAAAATGATTATTTTTGTAAATGATTTTCGGTAAAAAAATTAACTGGATGGGCAAATGCCAAAATAGGCTCCAGATAAAACTTTTGCCGTCGAACGATCAAAATTAAAACCCATGCAACCAAAGTTAATTTAGAAGAATATCTTTTTACCAGTTAAATCTTTAACTACGTTTTTTATTCCGAGTTGAAGCTCCTGTCAGACCTTCTACTTTATTCCCTTATGCGAATTTTAAATGTAGTGTGGGCTACATTCTATCAAGAACTCGTATCGGTAAAAGCTGGACAGCTTTAATCTTGAAAGACAAGTTATGAAACTAGTTCAGCCTATCCACATTTTTATAGGGCTACAGCAGGGACCTGTGGAGTAATTACGAGTAACACTTCTAATGAAACACAAACACCCATTAGTCATTTTTGCAATTAAGCAAACCACATAGTGGTTTCTGCAATTTTCATAAAATATTGAATTACTGTTCACACCACTAAAAAACTATAATTGCACTCTGATCCATAATCTCAAAACCTTTTTGCATTGAGCTCTTATTATTAAATGCTTAACATTTCTCCCGATGTTAAGATTCTCGATACCCGCTAATTAAATTTAATTACCGATAATTTAATTTAATCAGCATCTTAAAATTTCTTGAGCCCTTCCGCTTAACTTATTTGACCGTCGGATAATCAAATCCACCTATAGGGTTTAGCCTGATCAAAATTTATAAGCTTCCTTAAAGATGTATCACTAATTTCGATCTTTCGAGACGTGAATTCTGTCATTAATTAAGATTTACCATATAAATAATACCGTTATTCAACTCACTGGGAATATAGACTCATATAAGATCACACCCTCTAATGAATCAAAACAACGATTATTAAATATACGCAAATCAATAATTATTTCATGATTAAGAGTATAAGTACTATTCATAATAACCTTGAAATGTGAATTAATTTATATAGTCAGTATAAAATTAATTACTCAAATGTGTCCCGTTCAATACACAGAAAGTGTACTAGCACAGAGAGTTAAAACAATAAGCGACGCTATTATTTGTTCCCTGTAACCATTATAGATCTACTAAAACTCTGTGCTACAGTCGTACCGATGGTATGTTAATTTTTATCTAAACTGTGAACATAAAACTTATATTCTGCAAGAACCTAAAATCTAATCTTCTATGTGTAAGCCGTACTCTACACACCAGATTAAATACTATACATAATAAAGAACATCCATGCATAAAATTAAGAAAATGATATACATGTATTGCTCATAAAGATTCTTATAAAATAAAAATTTTATTTTATTAAAATAAAATTAAATACTTAAAATATGATTTTCAACATACCAACCCTAACAAAGGGTACTGCCTGGACATTTGAATCATGGAGCCACGGCTGTCCCAGTAATAAATTGAAGGATGCTGGCACATCCAAGACATGGAATTCAACTGTTGTTTCTAGTGGCCCAACTGATACTGCAAAAGACACCAAATCGAGCACATCCCGCCTCGTGTTGTTGTATGCCCTAACTCCCTAGTTACTTGACGTGATATGTTCCAATTTCATCCCTAGACAGATAGCAGTCTTGAGAGGGTAAACATTTAAAACTGACCCGTTGTCGATGAGGGTAACTGGGACTCATTTTTCCAAGCATTTTATAGTTATATGCAATGGCTTATTGTGGTTCTTCCCTTCCAATTGCAATTCTTTGTCAAAAAAAGAAATTACCTTCGGTGTTAGAGCTGGTAAAATCAACTTGATCAATTGTTCTGGAGTCGCGTCTATTAAGACGTTTGCCTTATTCAAAACTTTCAATCTGCCTATCGGTGCTTGTGTAAGGCCATCAGTAACCCCCAATTACTGATGTTTGCTTGAGTTTTCTTTAGCTATTTTAGTACAGCGTCGTCTTCCTCATCTTGTTCGTTCTCTTTTTCTTTCCTACTGATTTGTCCCTTTTCTAGTTGGGCCAACTTGAAGTGCCACCCACTCTAGGTTAAATGTTCGACTACCTCTTCGGGATCCCATAATCCTAACATATCGATCTATCTAACCTCTGCCACATAGGGAGAACTCAAACTCCCACAAGTAGTCCAAATTGGTGCTTTTTGGTTTTCCCTTTCTTTCTTCTTCATCTTCGATCGCCCATGTGTTATCAATTTCATCCAACCCCCAAATATCTTCCTCGATGTACCCGATCTGTTGTTCTTGAGTAGCCTAGAAATCTGTTCACTCTTCTCCATCTGACTTCATTAGTGTCCTGACCAACCAGTACAATCTCATTTTATCAACAAAGACCTCTTCCCCAAAGAGCTGGGGAAGAGTGATTCCATCTAGAACATGCCCAAAACCATGTGGCCTTACCGAATAGTCCAAATGCCAATCATCATCATCGTTATGTTCTTCTAGGTGCTCTACCCAAATTATCATCCTATAGCCTTCCTAGGTTGCATCGTTCCATTCATCCATCATATCCCAACCATTCCCAGCCATGATTAGGAAATAAAACTGATCTTCCTCCACTAAAATTCATGGGCACAAGAGACGTGTTGAACATATGTAATAGCTGGGATCATTCAATTACCCTAGCTCGATAAGATTTACCCCCTTGTTTAGCATAGTTTAGCAATAGTTTGGTAATAACATTGGGTTTTTGAGCAGTTGTGGGTGGAGGAATGACCTTATTATCGATAAGATCCTAGATCTCGTGACGCAGCCTCATGCATTTATCGGTCAAATATCTATGACCTTGGTGAAAGGCACAATACTGGGAAGCATTGTATCTTAATGGTAGGGAATTGGGTACAGGCATGGAGTCCAAAAGTTTTATTAGCTCCTTCTCAACAAGTCGATTCATGGCTATGGACAATGGTATGTTGAGGGGAGTAAAAACTATTCTCCGCTTCTGTTGAGACTACTAGTTATTACATGGTTGTAGAGTGAAAGAAGAGAGATTTAATTATGCAGAATAGGGGTTTAGCAAAATTAACTTCTTTTGAACGGGAGATGAAGTTTGTAGCAGGGGTGGGTTGGTTCTAGTTGTTTGCAGCGTATGCTCTTGATTTTTGACTTGTCTCTGATTTCTTAATATCATCACCTTGAATAGCATCTTTAATCTGAACACCTATATCGAATAGTTAGTCAAAGGTGGACAGTGGTTGTGTAATCAGATACCACTTCAGCAGAGATTGCAGGTTCTTCACCACAATTATGACTTGCTCTTTTTCAATTGGTCGGCTGGTCATCTTTGTCGCTTTTCCTCTCTAATGTGTTAGGAAGTCTACGAATGATTCCTGACTCTCTTAACGGGTCATCTCAAGCACCCTGATAGTCGCATCTAGCTGGACATTATAACTGTACTGGCTAATGTTGGCGTTTTTGGGGAGATTGGGAGGGGGGATGCACCAGATATCCATCATTTAAAAAAATGTTCCTTTTTTGTTTAAAATGAAAAATCCAAGATATCCGAATGAACTTTTAAACCAAAATGAAGTCGCTACTTGATTTTTGAGAAAAATGAAGAAAAATAAAAGAAGGCTGCGGGTCTTTTAAAAGTGTAACCAGAGAAAAAAGTAGTTCAGGGGTTAAAGTACGAAAAGAAAAGGTGTTAGGCACCCTTCTCGCCCAACCGTAAGATTGGTCTTTACTTTGTCAATGTTGATTCTTATTATAAATGTTTTTAAAGGTAACATATACAGAATGGGAGGTTGAAGAGAGTTCAAACAAAAGTAAAATCAAAGCAAAACCTAACTATGCTTTTTAGGGTCATGCGATTTGGTTATTATTTCTAGATATACCACACGTATAGTTTAAACAAAGCAAAACAAAAAAACATGTAGGTGAACTGTAAAATAAACAAATAAAGACCGAAGAAACATGCAACAAGGTTTCAGTTTCTATCATGCTATAAATAGGTTATATAAAACAAAAATAGAAAAGATTAAAATACTATTTCAACATACTGGATATGAATAAAACACACGATCATAGTGACTCATTTCGCAGTTGTGACACAAATGGTCACAAAACTAGCGGTCGTGACAAATATAGGGTGATCGCAAGCAACAAGCTAAAACTAACTTATGGTCGAGACAAAAAGATGTTTGATTCTTTTAGATCATGTTGATTTTAAAATTAATAAATTTATTTTAATTAAATGAATTTTTTTAACCCTAAAAAGTATTTTAAAAATTTAAGTGGAAGAATAAATTTATTCAAAGATAAATCTCGCGGTCTCTATCACCAATTTATAGGCGATATAATTAAATTCTGTGTGATGACAGTAAGGCCTTCCTCCCGATTGGATAGATTAATTGCAGTATCGTTAGCACAAACCTTCTTTACGGACAATTCTGGATAATTGTTAGTATGGATCACATTTTCATCTAAAGGGTTCATTGCGAAGCTATTGATTTGGGATTAGGTGATGGTTAACATTTAGCTGTATATAATAGTATCCTCTTCATCTGAATCACTGCTATTATATACTAAATTAAAGCTATGTTAACTATTTAATTTTACTTGGCAGGGTCAGTTGCCTAGATAGGAAAATTAATAAGAATTAGTTTGTTCGGACATATGATGGATACTAGATGTCCTCCCATCAAGGCATGCTATTCACAAGGTATCAGGCTACTGGCAAATTTATTTTAAAATGATATAGGGAACCAAATTAAAATAAATTTAAAGTAATGCTCGTCATAATTAGCAATTATTTTTAATTATGTGATTCTCAGGATTAAAATAGTTTTCAATCCACTCACGGTTATATTCAGAAGATAAACTAACGAGACCAAATTTTGTTGACTAAAAATGTAACTTGGATATAACTTTAACTACCAGGGGTATTCCTTCGATACCAAGAAATGTGTTTGTTTCTAAAAAGGTTCATTCTCTAGGCCGAAAGATATGAAGAAGAAAAGATCCAGAAACATGGTGACATGATTTTTAAGGTAGTTAGTAGGACACAGACTAGTGTGAAGAATACAAAAAATAGATGTTTTCACTATAACTAGACACGAAACTAGAAAAACCTATATCTAGTATTTCTCAGAAGGCAGAACAAACAGGGTAATTTCTGTTCACTGGTTGTGAAAACATGTTTAGCATTGTTATTTATGGGTACCTGGAGTGTAGATATGGGAACCACTAATCATGTCCGCAATTCATTGCAGGGGTTCCAAGAAATTCGATAACTTAGTGATGGAGAGATTTACCTACATATAGGCAATAATACAAAGGTAACAGTAGCTTCAGTAGGAGATGTCACTCTTAATTTTAATGGAGATGGGGTTTTAATATTGAGAGATTATCTTTGTGTACCTTCTATTAGAAGGAACTTAATTTTCGTTTTTAGATTGGTTAAAGACGGATATTTGATTTATTTTAATAACTATGTGGTTATTAAGGATAATAAACGAGTTATCTATTCTGGTACATTGGTGAATGACCTTCATGTAATTACTTCAATCTCTCCTACACTATAACTGACTGAATTAAATAACACATCTAATTTACCATATAAGAGAAAGTTTTCTTCTTTAATGAACCAAATATTTGTTTGGTACTTACGCTTGGGCCATATTAATCTAAAAAGAATAAACAGACTGGTAGTAGATAGACCTTTGAGTTCATTGGAAGTGGAGGTACTTCCAGTCTGTGAATCTTGCTTAGAGGGTAAGATGACCAAGAGGTCCTTTTCGGCCAAAGGCTATAGAGCTAAAGAACCGTTAAAACTGGTTCATTTTGATGTGTGTGGTTCTATGACAATTTGGGCTAGAAATGGCTTTGAGTACTTTGTCAGTTTCATTGATGACTACTAAAAGTATGGATACATTTACCTAATGCACCGTAAGTCTAAATGTTTTAAAATTTTCAAAGAATTCAAAACAGAGGCGGAGAAGCGTCTGGATAAAGTATCAAATTACTACGATCCGATCGTGGTGGAGAATACCTCTTTGGAGAGTTTAGGAACTACCTGTTAACAAAAGGGATTATATCCCATTTGACAACATCACGCACTCCGCAGCAGAATAGTGTAGCAGAAAGAAGGGAACGCGGGTAAGTTAGAACCGAGGACAGAAGTTTATTTCTTTGTGGGGTATTTTAAGGGAACGAAATGTGGTCTATTTTATAATCCTAAAGATCAGAATATTACTGTTAGCACCAATGCCTAATTTTTGGAAGAGGATTATATTATGGACCACAAGCCTAAAAGCAATATTGTTCTAAAAAAAGTAATAGAAAATACCAGTAGAACGGAAGAGGAACCACAAGTCTCTGATTTCCCATTCCTTCGTCATAGTTGGAGGATTATCAGGATAAGTGCAAATCAAGAACAAGGTGCTGATGCACAGGGTGCTGATTCTACAAAACATGTTACTGCTAGTACACAGACACAGGTAGTACCTCGTCGTGGTGGGAGGATTGTTCATCAACTCGATCGGTATATGTTCTTGGGAGAGTCTTTTGATAAGATCCTGAAAAAACTAGATAACGAACCCTATAACTATAATGAAGCATTTCAAGACAAAAATATAGATCTTTGGCAAAGGGCTATGAATTCAGAGATAGAATCTATGTATTCTAATCAAGTCTAAGAACTTGTAGAACCAGCCAAAGGGATAAAATCCATTAGATTCAAGTGGATCTACAAGAGGAAGATAGGAGCAGACGAGAAGGTTGAAATATTTAAAGCTAAACTTGTTACAAAATGGTTCACTCAAAAAGAAGAGATCGATTATGAGGAAACCTTTTTGCCAGTAACCATGCTTAAGTCTATCCGAATTCACTTATCCATTATTGCTCATTTCGATTACGAAATCTAACAAATGGATGTCAAGACAGCTTTCTTTAACGGAAGTCTTGACAAGTGTATCTATATGATATAACCAGACGGATTCATTGCAAAGTGCTAGGAGTACATGTTGTGCAAGCTTAAGAGATCTATTTATAGACTTAAGCAGGCATCGAGGTCTTAGAACATTAGGTTTGATCAAACAATAAAGTTTTATGATTTTGATCAGAGTGTGAATGAGTCCTGCGTGTACAAGAAACGTGATGGAAACGTGGTGATTTTTCTAGTACTTTATGTAAACGATATCTTGCTCATCAGAAACGATGTGAGGGAGTTATCTACGGTTAAAGTATGGTTATCTGGGCAGTTCGATATGAAAAACTTGAGAGAAGCCAGTCACATCCTTGGGATCAAGCTTGTACGAGATCAAAAATAAAGAAAGTTGGGCTTATCACAAGTAAAGTATATCGATGATATCCGTGTTCATTTTAGCATGTAGGATTCCAAGAAAGGGTTTCTCCATTTCAGGCATGGAATCATTCTATCCAAGGATTAGTGTCCTAAGACATCTAATGAGATAGAGAAGATGAAGGCGGTTCCTTATGCTTCGAAAGTAGAAAGCCTAATGTATGCTTTGCTTTGCACTAGACCCAATATTTGCTTTGTCGTTGGCATGGTTAGCATTTATCGTCTAATCAAGGGCAGGAGCATTGAACTATGGTAAAGAATTTAATTAAGTACCTAAAAAGGACTAAGGATTATATGTTGGTTTACCAGGTAGACAGTCTAGTACCTTTAAGGTACACAGACTCATATTTTTAATCTGACAAGAATTCCCGTAAGTTTACCTCAAGATATGTGTTTACCTTAGGAGGTGGAGCCATAAGCTGGAGGAGTATCAAGTTGTCCTGCATTGCTGATTCCACCATGGAGGCCGAGTATGTGGCCGTTTCTGAAGTAGCCAAGGAGACCGTTTGGCATAGGAACATCTTGTTGGATCTAAAGGTGATCCCTTCAATTCAGTCATCTACTGCATGGTTTGAAGTATAAGTGGGAGACTGTTACTGTTGGTATACTGAAAATCATATTTTTAGTATTTTTTATGATAAAATTAATTTTTTATATTATGAGAATCTTAATAAGCAATGTACGTACATTATTTATTTAATATTATGCATGGATGTCCTTTATTCTGTATAGTATTTAATCTGGTGTGCAGAGTACGGCTTATACAGAGAAAATTATTTTTTAGGTTCTTGCATAATGTAAGTTTTATATTCACAGTTTATATGGAAGATCATATTTTAGATTCTTGTAACACAAAATTTTAGTAGGCCTGTCTTAATTACGGAAAACGGATTATAGCGTCATCTATTGTTCTGATTCTTTGTGCCAGTTCACTTTGTGTGTATTGAACAGGATGTTGGAAGAAAAACTGCCAATATCTTTAGTTTTGCAAACGATTAACAGAAAAAATTAACTAGACGGACAAATGCCAAAACAGTCTCCAGGTAAAACTTTTGATAACGAACAATCAAAATAAAATCCGTGCAACCGAAGTTAATTTAGAAGAATACATTTTTACCGGTCGAATCTTCAACTATGATTTGAATCCAAGTTGAAACTCTTGTCAAATTTTTTATTGTATTTCCTTATGCGATTTTTGGACGTAGTGTGGGTTACAGGCTATCGAGAACTCGTACCAACAGAACTTGGATAGATTTAATCTTAAAAGACAAGTTATGAAATTGGTTAAGCCTACCCCCATATTTATAAGGCTACAGTAGGGACCTGGGGGGTAATTATGAGTAAGACTTCCATTGGAACACAGACACGTATCTGCGGTTTTCGCAATTAAACAAATCTCGTAGCAGCATTTGCAATTATGGAAAACTAGCGGCAGTTTCTGTAATTTTTATAAAATACTGAATTACAGTTCACATAACTAAAAAACTATAATTACACTTTGACCCATAATCTCTAGATCATCTTGCATTGAGCTCCTGTTATTAAATGCTTACCATTTCTTCCTACGTTAAGATTCTCAATACCCGCCATTTAAATTTAATTACTGACAATTTAATTTAATCGACATCTTGATATTCCTTAAGTCCTTCAGCTTAACTTATTTGACCGCTGGATAATTAAATCTACCCGCAGGGTTTGGCCCGGTCAAAACATATAAGCTTCCTTAAAGGGGTATCATCAATTCTGATCCTTCGGAATGTGAATTTCGTCAATAATTAATATTCTCCATATAGATAATACCGTTATCTAACTCAACGGGAATATAGATCTATATAAAATCGCACTCTCTAATGAATCAAAATAAGGAATATTAAATATTTGAAAATCAATAATTATTTTAGGATTAAGAGAATAAGCAATATTCATAATAATATTGGGGTGTGAATTAATTTATATAGTAAGTATAAAATTAGTAACCCCAAATGTTCCATTGAATACACACAAAGTGTACTGGCACAGAGAATCAGAACAATAGACGACGTTATAATCTGTTCTACGTAACCAAGACAGATCTATTAAAACTCTGTAGCACAGTCATACTGATGGTATGTCCATTTCCATCTAAACTGTGAATATAAAACTTATATTCTGTAAGAACCTAAAATTTGATCTTCTGTGTGCAAACAGTACTCACACACCAGATTAAATACTATATGAAATATTGGGTATCCATGCATAACATTAAAAAAATAATACACATACATTACTCATAACGATTCTCATAAAATAATATATTAATTTTATTAAAATTAAAATAAATACTAATAACATGATTTTCAGTATATCAACCCTAACAATCTCCCACTTATACTCAAAACCATGCTACCATACATTTGACTCGCATGCCCTCTACATGACTATCAAAAGTCTTAGCCAATAAGCTCTTTGTAAATGATCTATAAGGTTGTCTCTTGATGCAATCTTGGTCACAACAACATCACCAATTTGTACGATTTTCTCGTATCAGGTGATGCTTACGCTGAATGTGTTTTTTTTATGGAACATTGGCTCTTTCAAGTTTGCAATCGCTCTGCTATTGTCACAATAAAGTGTAATAGCTGATTAAACAGAAGAGACCACGTCTTGATCCAATTGGAAGTTCCTAAGCCAAATGGCGTCCTTGGCTGCTTTAGAAGCTTCCACGTATTCGGCCTCCATGGTAAAATCAGCAATACAGGATTGCTTAATACTCCTCTAACTTATGGTTCCACCTTTTAAGATAAAGACATATCCTGAAAGAGACTTACGAAAATCCTCGTCAGACTGAAAATTCGAATCTGTGTACCCCAAAGGTACTAGACTGTCTGCCTGGTAAACCAATATATAATCTTTAGTCCTTTTTGGGTACTTAATTATATTCTTTACCACAATCCAATACTCCTGCCTTAGGTAAGACTAATATCTACTAACCATGCCAATGGCAAAGTAGATGTCGGGTCTAGTACCAAGCATAGCATACATGAGATTTCCTATTGTCAAAGCGTAAGAAATTGTCTTCATCTTCCCTATCTCATCAGGTGTCTTAAGACACCTGATGAGATAGTACATCAGGTATAGCACACAGCATAGCATACATGATCCTTGGATAAAGTGATTCCATACCTAAAAGGGAAAAACTTTTTTTTTGGAATCCTGTATGCTAAAACGAGTAAGGATATCATCGATATACTCTGCTTATGATAAGCCTAATATCCTTTGCTTTCGATCTCGCATAAGCTTGATCCCAAAAAAGTGACTGACTTCTTCCAAGTCCTTCATATCGAACTATTTTGATAATCATACTTTAACCGTAGATAATACTCCCGTATCGTTTTCGATGAGCAAGATATCGTCTACACAAAGTACCAGGAAGATCACCATGCTTCTGTCATGCTTCTTGTACACATAGGACTCATCTAGACTCTGATCAAAATCATAAGATTTAATAGTTTGATTAAATCGAGTGTTCCAAGACCTTGATGCCTACTTAACTCCATAAATAGATCTCTTAAACTTACGCAACATGTGTTCCTGACAATTTGTAATCAATTCGTGTGGTTGTATCATATAGATACACTCATCAAGACTTTCATTATGGAAAGATGTCTTGACATCCATTTTCCAGATTTCGCAATCAAAATGTGCGACAGTGGATAAGAGAATCCAGATATATTTAAGCATGGCCACCGGTGAAAAGGTTTCCTCATAATCGATCCCTTCTTTTTGAGTAAACCCTTCAGCAACAAGCTTAGCTTTGAAGGTTTTAACCTTTTCGTCTGCTCCTCTCTTCCTCTTGTAGATCCACTTGCATTCAATGGATTTTATCCCTTCAGGTAGTTCTACAAGTTCCCAAACCTGATTGGAATACATAGATTCCATCATTAAATTCATAGCCCTTTGCCAAAGATCTGCATCTTTGTCTTGAAGTGTTTCATTGTAGTTACAGGGATTGGTATCTAGTTCTGCCGGGATCCTATCAAAAGATTCTCCCAAAAACATATACCGGTCAGGTTGATAAACAACCCTCCAACTACAATAAGGCACTACCTGTGTCTGTGTACTAATAATAACACGATGTGCAGAATCAGAACCCTATGCATCAGTACCCTGTTCTTGATTTGCAGATGTCCTGATAATCCTTCAACAACGACGAGGTAATGGAATATCAGTGACTTAGTTTTATGTTTTACTGGTATTTTTTCTCAGTTCTTCTAGAATAATTTTTCTATTAGGCTTATTGTCCATAATATAATCTTCTTTCAAGAATCGGGCATTAGTGCTAACAATGACCTTCTGATCCTTAAGATTATAAAACAGACCACCCTTCGTTCCCTTGGGATACCGTACGAAGAAACAGGCTTCTGTCTTTGGTTCCAACTTACCTGCGTTCTCTTTCAACACGTGCTGGACACCTCCAAATTCGAATGTATTTCAGACTAGACTTACGCCCGGTCTATAATTCTATGGGAGTAAAAGGTATTGACTTAGAAGGTACTAAGTTCAAAAAGTGAGCCGCTGTCTCTAAAGAGAGTTTTCAAAACGAATTGGATAAATCTGAATAACTCATCATGGATCTTACCATCTCTATAAGAGTTCTATTCTTTCTTTCTGCTACACCATTCTGGTGCGAAGTGCCAGGTCCAGTTAACTGGGATGTAATCCCCTCTGATGACAAGTAGTCCTTAAACTCTCCAAAGAGATATTTTTCACCACGGTCGGATCGTAGTGATTTGATACTTTTACCCAAACATTTCTCTACCTCGGTCTTGAATTTTTTGAATTTCTCAAAGCATTCAGACTTACGGTACATCAGGTAAATGTATACGTACCTTGAGTAGTCATCCATGAAACTAACGAAGTACTCAAGCCCACCTCTAGCCCGAATTGTAATAGGATCACATACATCAGAATGAACTAGCTCCAACAATTCTTTAGCTCTATAACCTTTGACAGAAAAGGGCCACTTGGTCATTTTACCCTCTAAGGAAAATTCACAGACCAAAAGTGCCTCCACTTCCAATGAACTCAAAGGTTTATCTGCTACCAGTCTGTTTATCCTTTTTAAAGTAGTATGATCTAAGTGTAAGTGCCAAAGAAACGTTTGGTTCATTAAAAAAGAAACTTTCTCTTATATGGTAAATTAGATATTTTATTCATTTCAGTTAGTTGCAGTGTATGAGAGATTTAAGAAATAACATAAAGATCATCCACTATTGTACCGGAATAGATAACTTGTTTATTATCCTTAATAACTATAGAGTTTTTAAAATAAACCACATATCTATCTTTAACTAATCTAGAAACGAAAATTATGTTCCTTATAATGGAAGGTGCATAAAGACAATCTCTCAATATTAAAACCCTATCTCCACTAAATCTGAGAATGACATCTCCTATTACAACGCTGTTACCTTTGTATTATTAACCATATGCAAGTAAATCTCCCAATCCCTAAGTTGTCGGGTTTCCTAAGACCCCTGCAATAAATTACAAACATGATTAGTGGCTCCCATATCTACACACCAGGTACCAGTAGATAACACTGCTAAACATGCTTTCACAACTAGTGAACATAAATTACCTTGTTTGTTCTGCCTTCTAAGAAATACTGGACATAAATTTTTTCAATGTTGTGTCTGATTGTAGTGAAAACATATGCTTTTTGACTTTTTCACATCAGTCAGTGGCCCACTAACTAGCTTGAAAACTGTGTATCTCTATTTTTAAACATTTTTCTTCTTCATGTCTTTCGGTTTATAGGAAGAACCTTTTTTTTTTTTTCCTGAAACTGACATATTTTTTGGTATTGAAGGAATACACTAGTAGTTAAAACTATATCTAAGTTACATTTCCAGTCAACAAAATTCAGTCCCGAAAGTTTATTTTCTTTGAATATTAAAGCCAGTGGGTTGAATGCCATTTTAAACTTGAAAATCATATAATTAAAAAAATACCGTTAATTATGATGAGCAAAATTTTGAATTTATTTTAATTTGGTTTCCTCTACCATTTTAAAATTAATTCGCCAGCAACTTGGTAATCTGATAATAGCATACCTCGAGAAGAGGACGTCTACTATCCTTCACAAGACCAAACAGGCAAATTCATTTAAATTTTACTATCTAGGCAACTAACCATGCCAAGTAAAATTAAATAGTTAACATAGTTTTGGTCAAGTATAAAATAGCAGTGACTCAGATGGAGAAAATATTATTATATACTGCTAAATGTTAACCATCACCTAATCCCAAATTAATCGTTTTACAATGAACCCTTCAAATAAAGAAGTAACACACACTAACAATTATCCAGAATTATCCATAATTATCCATAAAGGAGGTTTGTACGGGCAATACCGCAATTAATATGTCTAATGGGGAGGAAGGTATTACTGCGAACACGCAAGGTTTAATTGCATCGCCTATAAACTGGTGATGGAGACAGCATGATTTATCTGTAAATAAATTTCCTTTCCCACTTAGATTTTTAAAATATTTTTATGTGTTATAAAAATTTGTTTAATTAAAATAAATTTATTAATTTCAAAAATCACATGATTTGAAAGAATCAAACATTTTCTTATGTACACGATTCTAACAATTTTAATTCGCCAAACCATCTTTTTGTGTTTAAATACGTAACAAATAAATATAATAAATGTACAATTTTTTCTTCAGCTTTTCATCTAAAGTAGTGATTAAAGGTATTTATTTATTTTATTTTTCATTCCGCATTTTTAAAAAAATAATAATTTATTTCGATTAAATATTTTTTCATTTAATTAATTCAAAATTAGGAACAAATTCTCACATTTTTCAAGATATTTGATTTTTAAAAATCTTATATTAAATATGATATGTTGTAAAAAATAAAATATCTAAAAAAAATTTATTTTAATTAAAATTAATTAATTAAAAATATTTTATTTTATTTTTCATTATAAAATATTTCAATTAAAATCGAATTTTTAATTTAATTAAATTAACAGAATAAATAAAATAAATTCCACGCAGTTCATATATATATATAAACAAGATGCATATATCTTGGTTTTATGATTTAAGTGAAACGCTGAAACGTTTCAGTCTCCTAAAGAGGATAAGCTGAAATAATTCTCTTTTATTTCTGATTCATGTGTCTTGATTACATCAAACTTTTCTTATACTATTTTCTATCAGAAAATCAACACAAAATAGCACCGAGAGAGAGAAATTGTCGGCCCACCACCAGCCACTACCAGCGCTACCTAGTCGTCGCCTTTAGGCGGCTCCTGCCGCCTCATCTGAACTCCGTTTCTGACGAGTTTTATACCATTAGAAAGCTCTCAAAATATGGTATTTTTTTATCAAAACCTCTACTGAAAAACTACCTGAAAATCGCCAAAAAAAACTAGTCGAACCACAAAAAACACTACTGGTCGCAACAACACTGCGTCGCCAAATTTCTGGGGTTTTTTCGACCTCTTTCCGAACTCCGTTTTTAACGTACTTTATACCAAAAGAAAGAGCTTGAAAATTAATATTTTTTTATAAAAACTATACTCAAAAATAGCTCAAAAAATGCCAGAAAATTGCCTGAAACAAACTGCCACCGCTCCTATGCGCCGCCGCTGGAACCACCAAATTTTTTAGACCGTTCTGGCCTCACCCGAACTCTGTTTTCGACGATTTTTATATTGATGGAAAGCTCTCAAAATATAAAAAACTTTTTTCCAAACACATTCAAGAAAACGGCCTGAAAAAAGGCCAATAATCTTGGCAAAAACCACTGTCGCCGCACCACTGTGCCGCCACCGCCGTTTCTTCCCTGTTTGGGCCTTTTCTTGTTCTTCGTTGGTGCTGATTTTTTGTGAAAAAATTGCTTGAATATACAGCCACACGACGCTTTGAAGAACGCATAAAAATAGTGCTAAAATAGCCCCAAAAATAGCCCCGAACCAAGCTGCCAGGCACTATCGTCGCCAGCCTGTTTGCCGCCTATTTGGGTTGTGATTTTGGTCCAGTTGTTTTTTGATTTTTAACAGTATTTTGAGATATATTTTACTGCTATTTTGTATTTAAAAAATTGCCC
Organism: Heliamphora exappendiculata; assembly: GCA_034768845.1. Taxonomy (NCBI): domain Eukaryota; kingdom Viridiplantae; phylum Streptophyta; class Magnoliopsida; order Ericales; family Sarraceniaceae; genus Heliamphora; species Heliamphora exappendiculata. Next base: position 18,668 of record JAOTRH010398605.1, read on the forward strand.
AAAAATTAGTCCCAAAAATGATCCAAAAAATCATAAAAATCGTCACTGAACCGCCACCAACAAAGCAGTCAGAACTGGAAAAAATTGTAATTTTTATGCTATTTCGTAGTCATAAATACTACAAAAAAAGCCACCGAAATCATTTAAAACCATTAAAAATGTACCGCGATCCGTGGCCAGTAAAAATCCAAACCATCACTAGTACCGCCTCCGTTCTTCGTGTTCTTGGATATTTTCAACATATTCTTAAATAATCTAAACAGATATTTTAAAAAGGAAAACTAGCTATTACATCGATTTTATGTTCTGAAGGATCACATTCAATCTATCACAGTTAACTCCCGTGATTAAAAAAATCATCATTCACAAATCATTCAATCAAACATGAATAATTAACTACGATCATAAAATCGGGTTTAGAACGCTTGCAAAATAAAGTTAACAAAAGTTCTAAAACTACTCGACCCCGATAACCGTAAACAAAAAATAAAATGGCTCTAATACCAATTGTTGAAAGCAAAACTGTCAAGGTCTTTGTTTTTGCAAACGATTAGCAGAAAAAATTAACTGGACGGGCAAACACCAAAACAGGCTCCAGATAAAACTTTTGATGACAAACGATCAAAATAAAATTCGTGCATCCAAAGTTAATTTAGAATAATATCTTTGTTATCGGTCAAATCTTCAACTATGATTTAAATCAAAGTTGAAACTCTTGTCAAATCTTCTACTATATTCCCTTATGAGATTTTTGAACGTAGTGTGGGCTACAGACTATCGAGAACTTGTGCCGACAGAACCTGGACTACTTTAGACTTACAAGATAAGTTATAAAAGTGGTTCTTCCTACTCGCATATTTATAGGGCTACAGCAGGGATCTGGAGAGTAATTATGAGTAAAACTTTCAGTGGAACACAAACACGTATCAGCGATTTTCGTAATTAAGCAAACCTCATAGCGGTATTTGTAATTATAGAAAAGTAGCAGCAGTTTCTACAACTTTATAAAATACTGAATTACAGTTCACACCACTAAAGAACTATAGTTGCACTCTGACCCATAATCTCAAAATCATCTTGTATTGAGCTCCTATTATTAAATGATTACCATTTCTCTCTACGTTAAGATTTTCAATACCCGCCAATTAAATTTAATTATTGATAATGTAATTTAATCAGTATCTTGATTTTCTTAAGCCCTTTAACTTAACTTATTTGACCGCTAGATAATCAAATTCACCTCTAGGGTTTGGCCTGATCGAAACTTATAAGCTTCCTTAAGTTGTATCGTCAATCCCAATCTTTCGGGACATTAATTCTATCAATAATTAATATTTGCCATATAAATAATATTATTTTTCAACTCACCAAGAATATAAACTCATATAAGATCGCACCCTCTAATGAATCAAAACAACGAATATTAAATATACGTAAATTAATAATTATTTTAGGATTAAGAGGATAAGCACTATTCATAATAATTTTGGGGTGTGAATTAATTTATCTAGTCAGTATAAAATTAATTACCCTAAATGTCTCGTTCAATATACACAAAGTGTACTAGCACAGAGAGTCGGAATAATAGACGACGCTATTATTTATTTTCCGTAACCAAAATAGGTCTACTAAAACTCTATACCACAGTCGTATCGATGGCATGTCCATTTCTATATAAACAGTGAATATAAAACTTATATTATGTAAGAATTTAAAATCTGATTTTCTGTGTGCAAACCGTATTCTACACACCAAATTAAACACTATATATAATATCGGGTATTCATGCATAATATTAAAAAAATGATATACATACATTGCTCATAAAGATACTCATAAAATAAATGATTAATTTTATTAAAATAAAATTAAATACTAAAAATATAATTTTCAGTATACCAACCCAAACAATGGACATATTGGAATAATTAGTTTTATACTGACTATATAAATTAATTCACACCCCAATGTTATTATAATAGTGCTTATACTCTTAATTCTGAAATATCTATTGATTTGCGTATATTTAATAATAGTTATTTTGATTCATTAAGGCGTGCGATCTTATATGGGTTTATATTTTTAGTGAGTTGGAAAGCGGTATTATTTATATGTTGAATATTAATTATTGACGAAATCTACGTGTCGAAAGATTAGAATTAAGGATACCCCCTTAAGGAAGTTTATAAATTTTGACCGGGCTAAATTCTATAGGTGGATTTGATTATTCGGCGGTCAAATAAGTTAAGTAGAATGGCTTACGGAATTATTTGATGCCAATCAAATTAAATTGTCAGTAATTAAATTTAATTGAAGAGTATCAAGAATCTTAACGTGAGGAGAAATGTTAAGCATTTAATAACAGGATCTCAATGCAATATAGTCTTGAGACTGTGGTCAGAGTGCAATTATAATTCTTTAGTGATTTGAACTGTAATTTAGTATTTTATGAAAATTACAAAAATCGCTATGAGGTTTGCTTAATGGCAAAAACTACTGATATGCAACTGTGTTCCACTAGAAGTATAGCTCATAATTACTCCACAGGTCCCTGTTATAACCCAATAAATATGCGGGTAGACTGAGCTAGTTTTATAACTTGTCTTCAAGACTAAAGCTGTTCAGGTTCTGCCGATACAAGTTTTCGATAGATTATAACCCACACTATATTCGAGAATCGCATATGGGAATACAGTAGAGGTCTGATAGGAGTTTCAACTTGGAATAAAAAACGTAGTTGAAGATTTGACCGGTAAAATGTATTTTTCTAAATTAACTGTGGTTGCACGGGTTTTTATTTTGTTCATTTGACCTCAAAATTTTTATCTAGAGTCCGTTTCGGCATTTGTCCATCCAGTTAATTTTTTTCTAAAAATCGTTTACAAAAATAATAATATTGGCAGTTTTGCCTCCAACAATTTTATCTAAAATTCAATTTCCTTTTCAACAAATTTCCATTCACATGGCTGGTTTTTCTCATGTAAAACCAACTCTGTTTTCATACCACAACTCCACCGTTTTCGTTTTTCATTTTCTTATCAATTCAGCCGTTTCAAGTTCTCAATTTTCCACACACATGCACACGCATACACACATCCTCCGACTCTTTCCACATCCAAACCAATTCATGGTTTTAAGTTTTAATAACCAACGTCCGATGATCTTATAGACCTATGTCGCACTACTACTAACTGGGCCACACGATGCTAAGTAACAGTGCATTCCATAACCCGTCAGGACTAACCCCTTTTCTCAGTTATTAGCCGATGAATAGTCACGCAATCTGCGCAATGTTTTAGTATTTCACCGAGGAGTTATTCAAGTCCGACTTAAACAATCCATAGATCCAAAATCGATCCATTCATTTTATTATTTTCCAAAATTCCAAACACGAGTGCAACTCAAGCATGATTCCCCTCATCAACACCCAACACATATAGAGTTAACATCATTAACAATTACTCAAATTCTCTTGTTCCACATATTCGGGTTACATTGGCTCAAAACCCTCAACCAATACCTTGTGGTTTTACATTTTATCAAACTCACATGGTTTATTCAAAATCCCAACCCTCGATTTCATGGTTTTTACATATTTCGTCAAAATTCATACGATTCAAATATGAATAAGTTAGCGCAACCTCCAATTTATAAAAAAATGAAATCAAGTTAATCAAGTTAACCCAATCCAAAATCCTAACTCATTATTTTTCAATCAAATCATCTCTAACAGCAACAACATGATAGATTTCACATAAATCATACTTAAATCCATTAACTAACATGCTTTAACATCACAAACCAACCTAAGGTTTCAATATCATAGAACGTCATGCTTTATGTAAATTCAACAACAAATATAACTCATATCCATACAAAGATCGTGTTTAGTCTTAGATCCTACCTCTTTGATGATTAAACCACAAAATTCAAGGCTTTAGTAAGCTCCAACACCACAAATCACCAACCGATGGATGGAAATGGAGCCTCTAATGCATGTGACAATCTCCCAACGGTATAGAACCAAGGGAAAGCAAGAAGAATCCACCAATAGAGGATAATAAGGAGCCCAATGAAGATCTAGAGGGTCTCCTAGGATTTGTATTAGATCTTAGAGAGAGAAAGGAGTGAAGAGAATGAAATAAAATGGCTTAACCCGTGGGTTTTTAAAACTTCTCTGTCGACAGTCTGCTTGAGCGGACCTATTATCGCTCGAGCGGTCACTGCTATGTGTAACTCCAAAGAAAAGATATATATATGATTTAAATTTTAAGCCAAGCACCGCAAAGCTCACCCAAACAACCCACAATAATTATACTTGTGCATAACTAAGCATATAATTATCATCATTCATCATTACTATAATTAAATTTTAATTATTTAACACAATTAAATACTTAACTATTTTCCAACAAAAATGTCCTCACAAGGTTTAATTAATCTTTACAAATTAAAAGGGACCAGGTCCCTACAATATTGAAGTGCCGTGGAAAACCGAAACGATGAATTTAGACAACTACGGTGTTGGATGAATGAAGAGATGCCGATGAAATGCTTCATACTTTACCACGCCGGAAGACATTTAACCAGCATTTTACACGTGGTAACAAAGGGTGACAGATTAAGTAGCGGATGGCCACTAAAATAGAGCCAGAAGCAGGGACATAGACCGAGCCACCTGTACCTCGGCATGGAGATAAGAGGGATCCTTAGTCGTCCAGGTAGACGAAATGATCAAGCCTTATGTTCTCTGACCTCAATCGGACAACGAACCCCTTATAAGGAAGGATTACTCCATACACACCGAACGACAGACGAAAGGAGTAAGTTGAGGTTATATGTTGTTGCCAGATAATGAATCCAAGCATCAAAACACCTTGGTAGTGGAACCTCGACACCACTAGACGGACAAAGGTCCAAAAATAGGGATTAAGTCGCGCATACCTCAACGGGGAAATCTAAGGGATCACCAACAGTTCTAGCGGAATGAGGTTTGAATCTAGCGATCACATTCAAATAGCAGGTTAATTGAACACAACCCATGGTAAGTGTCCTAGGCATCAGTCGGCGTAAAGGGACCAAGATTCTAAGGGAAATTGTAGGGAACAACGATACTATCAACCCAACCGCAGGCAAAGGATTGCATACATGCACAACAAAGCCAGCTGGTTGTGGCAATATTGGAAGTGCCATACCAGGCCCCGAAAGACTTTAACCACAGTGAGAACGAATCTTCTGGGCTCTATGGGAGGCAAAAATCAAGATTGAGTACCTCATTAAGAAAGATTGAGCTTACAGACCAAGGGGTAGTTGGCAAAAGATTCCACCATCTCTTCAAAGAAGAATACAGCTCCAATCAGCCTTTACATCCTCGTGACTCGACTCAAAGAAAGTCAGCATTTCATAAAAGTGCAATGAGTAACATGAAGGCACACAAGAATTAGAAGCATTCAACATCCCAAATAGAGCGAGAAACAAATTTTTATTAACAAGATTACAGCATTACAACCACAGTAAGATCAGCCTTACAAAATGACCCTAGCCATGCAAAAGTTACAAGATCGAAATACAAGACTGAAATACAAGTCTGAAGTACAAGACAGAAGTACAGACCAAAATATAAAATCAAAGTATAAGATGGAAGAATAAGCCATAAAACACCAGACCCTACTCCTGAAATGCAACAGCGCCAAGAAGAAGGAAGGCAAGAGCAACCAACTCGACCCATCTGCGGGTACAGGTTATCCACATAGAATAAGGTTGTTGCCACATCCCTTGTGCAAATGGATGATAAAGATCTACATCATTATGATGCAGCGTTCACGTTGAAATGATTAGGATAACTCAGTCGCCGCACCAACTCCGGCTCCGAGGTAGTGCTTTGGTACCAAAACTTTAGCAGGTTCGGCTCTAGCTTTTTGCTTCAGCATGAGAGACCCTCATGATAGACTCCACACTTCTAGGCAAGGCATAGGGGAGCGAAACCTTGATCGCCCAACCACCAGCTCCCCGAAAGAAGCCAGGATGGCACCAATTCTGATGATCGAATAAAAGGCATTACCAATAAGATGTCAAGGAAAACTACTCCTCTTCCGCTACCATGTGATGGTCTTTTCACATCCGTTAGAACATGATACCCAATGGAGATGGGATAAGGGACAGAATCTTGCCACTCGAGCATAGCAACGACAAAGAAAATTGAAACCATCTTGACACCTGCTCCCATGACGGAGGGCAAATGAAGAGCAAAGGAAAAGCGTGGCTGTAAACACCCCAATTTGATCAAATCGAATCTTAGGCACCCATTTCGAATGCTCCCCAATAACAAAAACATGGGAATTGTGCTCAAGAATACTCCCAAGTAAGCAAAGTCAGGAATTCAGCTCAAAACCCAAGAGACCACCAAAAACCTTTAGGCCGCGACATCCACAATCCTCACCGCCGCTACCTTTTTCAAAAATCCTACAACAGGCCGTGCCCTTACCCTCACAGCTGCCTCTTTTTGTGATCCTAGAGTAGACCGTGACTTTCGATTCTCATGGCTACCACATTTGTGAAACCCTAAACCTAGCCGCGACTTTTAAAAGTCACAGTTGTCACTGTCATTTCCATAAAGGTAGTGGTCGGCACTGTTCATACAATTAAAGTAGTGGCCGCCACTTTGACACCTTTTTAGACAGGTGACAGCATTCCAGAGGATGTCTGGGCTCCCACCTTGCCTATAAATATGCGCCATTCCCCATAGAATTAAAAGAGAACCACTTGGATACCGATACTCTGTCAGCTTCGATTCCCACTTGATATTTCAATATTTCTCGATACTCATACTCATACTCTCCCGAGCCTAGTTCGTGACTTTGCTTACACCGGTGAGGCCTTGGAGCACGGATTACTTGGTGATATTCGACTCCCACATCCGAGGGGACATTTGAGGTGGTTATCCATATGAGGTAACCTTAGGTAAACCGTGACATTTCTTTAAACCCTCACTTTCTCTCTCCCGAGGGTGTCACGGTTAAGGTTTCCATTCGATATTTATTTTCTTGATATCTATTCATATCGAGCATGTTTGTATAAATTTTTATGATAAATAGCATGTCTGCAACCTCTTGTATTTCATAAAATAGTATATCTTAATTTATTTTCATATTCACTAGCACACTAGACACATGAAAAAGTCTATATGGTTTTAAAAACCTGATTGCCGTGACCCTCGGTTGTCACGGCCATGAGTTATTTTGACCCCAATATTATGGCAGCTACTTATTTGCTTTTGGCAGCAATTCTCTTTATTTTTGTTACGATCGCAACATTCTGTTGCCACGGCCATGAACTTTTTGTGAGACCAGTAGCATGAAAATTGTATTTTAAGCCCTTTGTTAGCTATTTTTTATGTTTTGAACATTCTATTTCTAGATAAATGTTACTGTTGGGGATAATGGATGGTAGATCTAGCCTTGATAAAATGGGTCATGGTCTCTATCCTATACATCCCATTCATTTGTTCTTCTGTTGGACCTTGCATGTTGAATACCCTTCTGGACCTCAAAAATACCCTGACCGTAACCTTTGGTTGTCACGGCCATGACTTTTTGCATCTCCTTTTCTTGCGGTAACCCTATATTTGTCACGGCCGCAAGTTTTGTCACTTATTTATTCATGGCCACAACATCGTTTGCTACGACCGTAAGTTTTTTGTATGTCTGGTAGCTTGAAAATGGTGCTCAATTCCCTTTTGTTCTTTCTGTACAATTTGTATGTAGCATGTTAGAGACAAAAATACTATTGCATGACCTTTAGGCTTTTTCTTGCTTCATCTAACTTTTCATCGCATGTTTTTCGCTTTGCTTTGCTCAAACAACACGTGTAGCATGTTTATAAATGATAACCAAGTAGGATGATCTTTAGGATTATAGTTAAGATTTTTCTTCTTTGTTTGATTTTTAATGAACTCTCTTTAACCTCCTATTCTGTATATGTTACCTTTAAAAAGTTTAAAACAAGAACTAATATTGACAAAGTAGAGGCCAAACTTACAATTGGGCAAAAAGGGTGCCCAACACCTTCCCTTTTTTGTACCTTAGCCCTCAAACTCTCTTTTACTCTAGTTATGTTTTTAAAAAGACCAGTGGCCTCTTTTTGTTTTTTGTTTTTATTTTTTTCAAAAACTAAATAGTAACTCCATTTTTTCTAAAAAACGTGTCCGAATATCTTAGATTTTCTTATTTTAAAAAGAAAAGAACATTTTTGTAAAAATAATAGATATTGGACACACTGTCCTCCCCAAAATTGCCCATTGTTTTTTTAACGACTTCGTTGGGGATTGATTTTTCAAAAGAAATCATAAGAGGGCTTAACTTGAAATGTAACACCCCGACCCTTCACATGGCAACGATATTATCTGCTTTTGGTAAAAGTTCAAACTGTTTTGTTCTTCACAGGTGGTCACCCATCCTTGCATTTCTCCTACGTAAGCACGCTTAACTACAGAGTTTTGCTAAGGTCTCTACCACATGGAAAAAGGTCTTGTTGAAAATGTAATGGTCCAAGATTTTTCTTTATAGCCTAGGAACCCCCTCTCCCTTTTCGATGTAGGATACCAAGATATCACAATCCACCCCCTTAGGGCTGCATGTCCCCGTGCAGTAACCTGCCAGCTCTGGTAGCCTACCAGTCCTTATCGAGCCACCCACTCAGTAGCCCGCCCATATGTAACGCGAGACGGTAGGGGCCCACACTCAGAGGTGGAGAGAGTCAGCTTTGATACCATCTGTAACACCCTAATCCTTCACATGGCAATGATATTATCTACTTTGGGCAAAAGCCCTCACAGTTTTGTTCTTCCCAAGAGATCACCCATCCTTGCATTTTTCTAGCGTAAACATGCTTAACTGCGAAGTTCAGCTAGGGTCTCTATCACATGAAAAAATGCCTTGTTGAATGTAAGGGTCTAAGGTTTTTCTTTATAGCCCAGGAACTACCTCTCCCTTTCCGATATGGAATACCAAGATATCACATGAAATGCCAATGGTTCTTATTGTAAACTTTTCATTGGTATTTGCATTTGCATTGTGCATATTTGTATGCTTAATTCTCACACCCCCGCTCTGCCTACCTAATACCTCGGTTAGTTTACTATCTCAGGGCTATGTCAAGAAAGCGAGCAAGCTTTCTGACCACATACTCCCACAGATGTGAAAAAAAGAGTTATTGCGTACCGTTTGACCATGCCTTGCATCATTCTTGGCATTGGGAGGTATATTCTTGACTCTATTCAGAAAATATACTGACTGCAAACTTACCAGCCTTCTTCTGTTGCATATAACTTCTTTAACCCCTTCTTTTAGGATTAATAAATCTTTTAGGATTATGTGATTTTCTTTTATAGATGCTTTTGTTTGTATAGTTAGTACCCTATTTAGGTTTAGTTTTCATTTTCCTGTCCCATTGCCGAACACGAGTTTGTTTCGAGTTTAGACCTGACTAACGAGTTCTCTGATTCACATGAGTCCTTCTAGTTTAGAGGCCCAGGAATATATCTCTGTGTTAAGAAGAACCTATACGTACTTGGGCCCAATCTCCGAGTGGAAGACTCAGACGTGTAGAGCAGTTGAGATTACTGATGGCAGAACCAGAATTAACTATGGCACACATGATGAGGGAAATTTTGGAATTATAGCAGATAGTCAAGGGAGTTAACATTGTTGTGGCCAATCAGGCCAGAATCCATACTTAATGCCAAGCACAAATCCAAGCCTTGCAAACCCAAGTTGTAGATCTCAATGCAGTTCTCCCGAATGACCAGGAGGATGGAGTAGGTGTAATGCCCCAATTTCCAAACAAAAGAAACTCCACGGAAACCAAAACAAAAATGGGATTTTATTTGTAAAATAATTCTCAAAACACGCTACTTTAAACTGAAAAGGGTACCCAAAAGATTTTTCATCCAAAAACCTCCTTCGAGACAAAACAGAACTTTTCTACATAGCGGCTATCCACTCAAGTGGGCCCTCCACTGCTCGAGCAGTAAGAAACCTGAGAGATTTTCAAGCTAAAAGCCAAAAAAATTTCCCAAGTCTCAAAACCACACCTTAAAACCTTATCTTTGAACAAGGGTTTAAACAACCACAGAATGCGTTTAACTCAAACCAATACAACAACCAACCCATGGTTTCTCTCTCAAATCATACAACATACGTGCATTGAATGTAAAGGCCTTATGGCATACAAAACATGCTCTAAAGCCCGAATCATAAACTCCATTTTACATGATCCAATAACTAGTAATAAACTGCTAAACAACAAAACTATTATAAATAACAAAAGAGTTTTGCATACGCCTCCACTGGGGCTCATCGAGATCAACTCACATGATCAAGTTCACCTGAAAGGTTTTTAAATTCCACACCGTAAGCCAAATCCCAATAGGAATAGGCTATAACGAAGTAAAAGAAGGATATGCAATCACGTAGTATATAAACGACTCGACTTCACAAGCCTCAAAACGGTTCTCCATCCTTAAAACCATGCATTTTTATATAATTCAAATAATATCCAACATTTTAAAAAACCAGCAACAAAACGTTATTTTTCACTCGGTTCCCACAACTGACAATAATTCCTATGTACCAACTCTATCGCACTGGGGACAAAGGTAATAACTATAGAATCTCGCCCATTAGCCTAGGTTTGGGGTATCCAATGACCCTCTAGGTAATGGCAAGTTCTATACAAAACTACAACAACAAACGCCTCCTAGTGGAACACGCCTCCCAATGGGACAACCACTTCATTTACGGGGATTAACCCGAAAAAGCAAAGCACCTACTTGCGTAAAGATTTCAGACTTTCACCGAAGAGTAATGGCGGCCCAAATACACTCATTGTTACGACACATCTATCGAATCATTCAAAAGACGTAGTTCGACTACGAAAATGTTTAAAGCAGTACATTAATCATGTACAAAATGTCTAACGGCCTTCTTCCAAGTCATCCATAACTAAGGAAAAATGGCCAACATTTTCAAATGTTTCACCATTTCAACCGAAATGTTTAAAACCAAGGCTCAACCCCAAGGGTTAGCTCTAAACCTTCAAAACGTGGTTTGCACAACTTTTACATAAATCTCTCCATTTTCAAAATCCACATTTTTTTAAAACCACGGACACTCACACGTCCACTAGCTTTGTAATAAACCAAAACAAATGTAAAACATGATTTTTGTCCAATCAAACACGGTTTAAACACAAAGTCCAACATTTATAACATTTTAAAACAGTAAAAAATGCATATAATCGCATGTAGCACCCCTTTAAAGTAAGATAGTCTAGAATCCTACCTCAATGAGTTAAAACTCAAAGCTTTGAACTCCAGCGAGAAATCAAAGTCGCCAAAATGCAATTTTGTTCATATGAACGCGAAGCCCACGGCGAGGATATTGAGTATCGACTATCCGAATGCCAAGATCCGAACCCGAACCAAGTCTAAAGCTAGAGAGAAGGCAGAGATTTTGAGAGTTCTTGGTAGAGAGAGGGAGAGAGAAGAAAACTTACAAAAGAAGTTTTGGTTCAAAAACCAAGGCATGCGCTGTCTTAAACATATCTCTCTCCAAGTTGTCTGCTCGAGCGAGCAGAGATCCACTCGAGCGGTCCCTCAACGACTCAACTCTCTGCCACTAGCCCGCTTGAGTAAATAGAGCCTTGCTCAAGCGATCATCACTAGGCAAAAACTTGAACAAAAGGTGCATGACAAAGCCCACGTATGCATAACATATAAAGAAACATAATATTCAATAATGAGTAAAGAACCAACCAAAACATCGAATAAACATTACGAAAATAAACCAGAACCAGGTCTCACAACTCTCCCCCCTTAAGAGAATTTTTCCCCCAAAATTCAACACTGGATCTCTAGCCAGCCACCTCATTGCCCCTGAATTTCAACACTGAATCTCAAGCCAGCCACCTCATTATCAACTACCAACAATCTCCGATACCAAACTCTATAACACTGCACAACAGTAAAGATACCAACGCAGCTCATCCCCCAAGAGTGACATTTCATGACACAGAGAATGTTTTCGAAAGGTAAATATCCATATTGATTGTTTTCGTGAACAAAGTCTCACTGACGCTACAGTCATCTAAACATCGTCGAACAGAGATCCAACTCACACCACCAAGGATTTGAAGCACAACCCCCACTGGACGTAGCCAACTCAAGCAACAAAAAGCATAGCCCGAGGCTAATCTACTATTGGAATTGGTCCCAAACACTCTCTACTTCAGATCGTAAAGACCACCACCCTCATTTGTATTGCCACAAACTAGCTCATCCGCATCTCACAATACCCATCAAGGGCTACTCCCGTAAGCCCAAACATACGTCGTCAAACTCTAACATTACTCACAAGGATTCACATGCCTCATATCCAAGATATTGTTTAAACCTTCACAATCATCTGCTAACTGTAAACTTGAAGCTACATCATCCTTCTACGCATATCAGAATGCCACCATAGAAATTGACAAGACACCCATTCCGAGAAAAAATAACAGACATTAGGTTTTAGAGAAAGAAACTCATTCAATTCACCGAAAACTCCAAAGAACACATTTCCTTCTCATGAGTTACCAGCATTCCATCTAAACCTTTACCCTCTATCAATCATCAATTAGATCCTCAATAACTAACCACAACTCTCACCCTGCAAAAATACTAGGTGTCGCATCATTGTCAATGCCAAGATTCCACATAGTTGAGATTATCACCTCGGCATCACAGCTATTTAGATCAATACGGTTACATGAACCCAAAGAGTCACTTAGACTAGGTACGCCATACAGACCAAGCATTCCATGGGTACACATTTACCTATACGAACCTAATCACATCTCCTGTTACCACATAACGTACATACGTACCCCACGTTTCATCGTCGAACCTCTAACTCTTAGTCTACCATTCAACCTCTAGTCAATCATAATCGCCTCTATCCAGCATCAATCCAAACTCATAACACACACATTCACCTAATTCATTTACATCCGTACCGCACATATATCAAATTTCCATTAGTCAGCAATACACAAGATTCTCCGATCCTTCACCAACGCCATTCAACCCATTCATACCTTTTAGCACCAAGTAACTAACCAAGAACCACCTCTCGTACTTAACACTTCTATCTTATACACAACTCATCATGGAATTTCTGTTTTAAACCAGACAATTACGTAGGCCCCAACAAGCCACACCGACGAAGGCTTCTCAAACATCAAATTCTTCCTGACTCATACCTTACCACGTTCTCTTAATAACCTCAACTCAATTTTCTACAACTTGTGTCCTTACCACAAGTGGACAATCAACCACCAACTCTGAGAAATCTGAGTGGATTGAAACACCAAGTAAAATGCAAATCGAGACTCACAAAAGGTTCACCAAAAACTCATCACGTGAACAACCCAGCTACAAAGGCTTCAACAAAGATCTCATTCTAACAAGAGCTAAGGATATCAACATTCCCGTACAATTCAGAATATACATATTGTTGGAAGCAAAACTACCAAGATCTTTATTTCTATAAATAATTATCTAAAAAAAATTAACTGGACGGGCAAATGCAAAAACGGGCTCCAAATAAAAACCTTTGATGACGAACGATCAAAATAAAACTCGTGCATCCAAAGTTAATTTAGAAGAATACTTTTTTACCGGTCGAAGCTTCAACTACGAATTGAATCCGAGTTAAAGTTTCTGTAAGATCTTTTACTGTATTTTCTTATGCGATTCTCGAATATAGTGTGAGTTATAATCCTTTGAGAACTCGTAGAAGATAAGTTATGAAACTAGTTTAGCGCACCCACATATATATAGGGCTATAGTAGGGACCTGGGGAGTAATTATAAGTAGCACTTTCAGTGGAACACAGACACGTATCAGCGGTTTCTGTAATTAAGCAAACCTCATAGCGGTATCTACAATTATGAAAAACCAGCAGCGGTTTCTGTAATTTCCATAAAATACTAAATTACAGTCTACACCACTAAAGAACTATAATTGCACTCTTACCCATTATCTCAAGATCATATAGCATTGAGCTTCTGTTATTAAATGCTTACCATTTCTCCCCACGTTAAGATTCCCGATACCCGCCAATTAAATTTAATTACTGATAATTTAAGTTAATCGGCATCTTAATATTCCTTAAGACCTTCCGCTTAACTTATTTGACCGTCGAATAATCAAATCCACCTACAGGATTTGGTCCGGTCAAAACTTATAAGCTTCCTTAAGGGGGTATCGTCAATCCCGATCTTTTAGGACGTGGATTTCGTCAATAATTAATATTTATCATATAAATAATACCGCTATTTAACTCACCGAGAACATAGATCCATATAAAATCGCACCCTCCAATGATTCAAAATAACAAATATTAAATATATACAAATTAATAATTATTTCAAGATTAAGAGGATAAGTACTATTCATAATAACATTGGGGTGTAAATTAATTTATATAGTAAGTATAAAATTAATTACTCCAAATGTCCCGTTCAATATACACAAAGTGTACTAGCATAGAGAGTCGGAAGAATAGACGACGTTATTATTTGTTCCTTGTAATCAAGACATGCCTACTAAAACTATGTACTACAATCTTACCGATGGCATTTCTATTTTCATCTAAACTATGAACATAAAACTTATATTCTGCAAAAACTTAAAATTTGATCTTCTGTGTATAAGCGCTCTACATACCAGATTAAATACTACACAAAATATTAGCCATCTATGCATAACAAATAAATGATATACATACATTACTCATAAAGATTCTCATAAAATGAAAAATTAATTTTATTAAAATTAAATTAAATACTAAATACATGATTTTTAGTATATCAACCCTAACAATCTCTCCCTTATACTCAAAATTATGCTGTCATATATCTGACTTCCATGCCCTCTACATGACAATCAAAAGTCTTAGCCGGTAAGCTCTTTGTAAAAGGATCTTCAAGGTTATCTTCTGATGCAATCTTGGTCACAACAACATCACATCTCTGTACAATTTCTCGTATCAGGTGATACTTACACTCAATGTGCTTGCCTTTTTTTAGGACCCTTGGCTCCTTCGAATTTGCAACCGCTCTGCTATTATTACAGTAAAGTGTAATAGCCGATTGAACTAAAGGTACAACCTCTAGATCCAACAGGAAGTTCCTAAGCCAAACGGCCTCCTTGGCTACTTCAGAAGCTGCCACATACTCGGCTTCCGTGGTGGAATAAGCAATCACAGTACTAATTAATACTCCTCCAACTTATAACTCCACTTCCTAAGGTAAACACATATCCTGAAGTAGACTTATAGGAATCCCTGTCAGGCTGAAAATCTGAGTCTGTGTATTCCAAAGGTACTAGACAGTCTGCCTAGTAAACCAACATATAATTCTTAGTCTTTTTCAGATATTTGATTATATTCTTTACTGCAGTCCAATGCTCCTGCCCTGGGTTAGATTGATATCTGCTAACTATGCCAACGACAAAGCAGATGTCGGGTCTAGTGCAAAGCATAGCATACATAAGGTTTCCTACTGTCAAAACATACAGAACCGCCTTCATCTTCTCTATCTCATCAGGTGTCTTAGGATACTAATAATTGAATAGAGTGATTCCATACCTGAAAGGGAGAAATCCTTTCTTTGAATTCTGCATGCTAAAATGAGAAAGGATATCATCGATATATTTTACTTGTGATATGCCTAACATCCTTTGTTTCTGATCTTGCACAAGCTTGATCCCAAGTATGTGACTGGCTTCTCCTAAGTCCTTCACATCGAACTGTCCAGATAACCATATTTTAACCGTAGATAATTCTCCTACATCATTTTCGATGAGCATGATCTCGTCTACATAAAATACTAGGAAGATCACCACGTTTCTGTCATGCTTCTTATATACACAGGACTCATCTGGACTTTGATGTGAACCATAAGACTTAATAGCTTGATCAAATAGAGTGTTCTAATATCTCGATGCCTACTTAAGTCCATAAATAGAACTCTTAAAATTACACAGCATGTGTTCCTGGCCCTTTGCAATGAATTCGTCTGGTTGTATAGATACACTCATCAAGACTTCCGTTAAGGAAAGCTGTCTTGACGTCTATTTGCCAGATTTCATAATCGAAATGAGGGGCAATGGATAAGAGAATTCGGATAGGTTTAAGCATGGCTACCGGCGAAAAGATTTTCTCTTAATCGATCCCTTCTTTCTGAGTGAATCCTTTAGCAACAAGCCTAGCTTTGAAGGTTTCAACCTTCCCATCTACTCCTCTCTTTCTCTTGTAGATCCACTTGCATCTAATGAGTTTTATCCATTCGAGTGGTTTTATCAGTTTTAAGACC
>JAOTRH010398824.1:0-35081 GCA_034768845.1 Heliamphora exappendiculata
TTACAAATTATTATAAAAAAAATTATAAATATTTTAAAAATAAATAGGCTAAAAGTTATAGATTAAAAAACGAAACTTCTTAATTTTTTGAATTTTAAGTTAAAAATCAAAAAATTAACTTCAAGCCGACTTTAAACCAATAGCCAAACAAAGGCTAAGTTAGTGTTGAATTCGAAAAACTCAAAAATGATCCATCTAACTTCTTAAATTTTCATGTTAATCTAAAACATGACATGAAATCACACCCCTTTTAAAAACACATATATAATACGATTATATACATATTTTGTTGTGCTGTGTAGAATAAAAAAAATGAAAGTTAAGGGGGGCGGGGAGAAATTAAAAAAAAATCTAAGCTTACCACCTATAACCCGTTGGCCTTATGTTTAGGTTAGGGTATAAAAAAATGAAAGCTAGGGAGTGATCAATAAATTCTAAGCTCACGGCTTATAATCCATTGGATTTGGGTTTAGGTTAAAGTAATTTTTTTAACTTAAGATATTTAGAAAATCATCGCCACTTTTAAAATCACACACAGATACAGTGAGAGTATGAGATCAGTTCCAACCCTCCAACTCCAGCCTCTTGTACGTGTTACCATCATTATAGATTTTCACAGCTCAACGGTGGTGTAATCCATTCTCGGCGGCGGCGGTTGTGCAATCCTTCCACGATGTCGATGGTCCAATTCTTCAACCGCATCAATGACGACGACAACACCCAACAAGTATATAATCAAATTCTTAACTTATTTTAGATATATATTTAATTTGAATACAAATCATACAATGTAATTAAGGATACATATGGCTTATTCTTATTACAAGAAATAATCAGTGTGTCCTTGCAAAATTTTTAGAGTTCTTGAAAATTTTGTTACTACTATACTACTGTTTTTGTAATTAATTTTTGTAATATTTTTTTTCATCTACTGTTTGGATTTTAGAGTTTTTAATGCATAGAATATGGATTCATGTTGAACTTTCTATCGCACTATTTTAAGTTTTTTTGCAATTTATTTATTTATTTATTATAATTTATGTAATTTTATGATTAAAATATGTATAAAATTAAAAATATAAACTTGTTATTAAATAAGTTGTTAAATATATTATAAACAAATAAACCCATTTATAAGTAGGCAATGTTACGTTTAGAATAATTAACATGTTTAGTTAAATAAATGGTATTAAGAGGTTCTTAACACGAATCCAATATGATACGACACAAATACGAGATGATGCTGACTCCTAACTGTGATGATCTTCTCCGAGACCCGGTTTGAACAATTTTTTGAGGAGTCTTGTCCCATGTCCCAAAAATTATAGTAGGAAGTTAATTTGTAATCTCGCATGTTCATATATAAAAATTCGTTGTGCTCGATGTGGTAAGCTATGTTAGGCGCCACAGGAAGACTCTGGTCTGTCGCTCCTCCTAATTAATTGAGTTGTTACAATTTATTTTACTTAGCCATAATGTCCCACATTGTGCAATTTTCACAGGCTATGAACAATTTCAATGACCATAGCCTCATTGCCATCTAAATAGAGGTCACGTTTTAATATTATCTGTGAGGATTCATCCCAGGCGTGGCCCGATCAACCTCCTAAAAACCCTTGTCATGCTTGAAAAATCAAAGTAGAAAGTTAAGTCGTATTCTTGCATAGTCGTATATTGTGGTGGTGCTTGCTATTGTTGAAATTAATAATTTATAAATTGTAACTTGTAACAAAAATTGTGAGTGTATTGTAAAAATTATAACTTATAGTTAGAATAAAAGAAAAATGTCATACTTTGTAAGAGAAATTGTGGTCATTTAAAATAAATTATAACTTGTAACTAAAATTAATAACAAAAAACTAAAAATTATAATAGAAAGCTTTAGCAAACACCCCTTAATCAATACCATTCCCCAATTATATTAGAATTATTCTGAAAACACAACTCAGCAGGAATTCAACCATAGAGCCCAGAGGGCCCAATTGAGAAGAACCCCAACGCCTTGGGCACACCCCTACTACGGCATATTATTAGGTACTCTCACAGTACAAATTTGACAACACGTTATATTTTTAATAAATAAATAATTATAATTTATATTATATAAATAATTTTATCTTTTAATTATTCAATAAATATCTATCATCATATTCTTACAATAAAATTTAACACAACAATATTAAATAAATTATGACGTAATTCTCTAAAAGCACTTAATAAACTTGAAATTGGTGGGATGATGCCATTCAATCACAATGCCATTGGCAATGCACCATAAGTTGCAATCAATGAACCATGTTTGGATTGAGGGTTTAGAAGAAAAAGTGAAAGGTTTAACCCCTAAGGTAATTAAAGAAAGCTGCCTTTATTTATTTTACAAAAGAATTAAAATTTCAAGCTATACTGTTTGTAATTACTCCACTAATTTTTCACTTTATTTCTCAAAAAAAAAAACCTATACAGGTCCCAAACCATTTAATATTTTTTTAAATATAATAACTATAATAGCTTTAATAAAGAAATCAACTTTAGTTCCAAAATAAAACATGTTGCCATTTCAAACACTATAACTTAAAAACAAGAATAAAAGCAAATTAAACATACAAAAACGCAATCCTAAAAAAATTATACCAAACAATATAACATTTTCTTTCTATTCTCTTCTCTTTTTTTAATAGAGAAAAACTAAAATTCTAAAACACAATCTATTTACACATCCCAAACAGATTATTAACATGTTTTGAGAGAGAGAGAGAGAGAGAGAGAGAGAGAGAGAGAGAGGAGTATGAGAAGTGTTGTAAAAAAAGATTCAAAAGAGAGTGAGAGAGTGAGAGAGAGAGAGGTGTATGAGAAGTGTTGTAAAAAAAGATTCAAAGTATGAGAAGTGTTGTAAAAAAAGATTCAAATATTCTGAACACTATCTTTTTTCTTTTAAAACTACGAGATTTTAAAATTAAGAGAAAAATAAAGTATTTTGGTTAAACACATCTTCTAATGCATAGTTTGATATGCCCTTCGATTATGCACCTCATTCTATTTATAATTACCGTCCAGCCAAACGAAAAGAATAAGAAACATCCACTCTTTTCCCTTTTATCTAACGAAACAGAGGAAATATATTTTTCCTCCCTTCCCCCCTTCCTCCTCTTCCCCCTTGCAGATAATATTTCCCTTCACTCCCCCACCCCTCAATACAGAAGCAGGCAAAGGTTCCCATTG
Source organism: Heliamphora exappendiculata (assembly GCA_034768845.1). Lineage (NCBI taxonomy): Eukaryota > Viridiplantae > Streptophyta > Magnoliopsida > Ericales > Sarraceniaceae > Heliamphora > Heliamphora exappendiculata. The sequence continues at coordinate 3,220 of JAOTRH010398824.1, forward strand.
GCAAAGGGTTTTAAAGGCTCATTGGCTTCTTAACTCCAAAAAAGTATTAGAAGTTTAATGGCCTGTTTGATTCCAAGCTTTATAGGTCTAACAACAAAAACTAAAAAGCTATTCCAAAAGCCTAACAAGAAAAATGCCAAAAAGACAAACTACATATTCGGATTTATTTCTTTTTCTTTGACTTTTTAGTTTGTTTAGAATAATTGTTTATTTGCTTATTTGATTTTATTTATTTTTAGTGAATTTTTTTATTATTTAGTTAAATCATTATACTTTTTGACTCTTCTGATCGAATCGAGCAGAAAAAATAAATTTGTTTTATCAAAATATATAAAAAAAATTCAAAAAAGACAACAATAAACCAGAATAAGTTAATAAGTCAAATTTTATATTGCTTATTTTCGTATTTAGTGAACTTTTTTCATCTTTTTTATCAAAATTTTTTATTTTTTGAGTTCACCTCTTCAAGACAATTTGAAAAAAAAAATAGTCAAAAGATGAAAAATGTTCAAAAAAGATAAAAATAAGCAAAATTCTCCAACATTTATCCCGAACAGGGCCGAAGTCAAAACAGGGGGGTGGCGGGAGGAAAAAAAACTCACTGTAAAAATTAAGCAAACAATCCCTAACATGACACAGACTTTGGTTAGCAGGTGCTTGGACATGAACTCCAAGACCTCCCTTGTTTTATTTTCCAGGAGCAATCAGTTCCATCTTCCTATGATCAATCATGCATTGAAATGCAACATGACCCCAAACCCCCTCTTCTCCCCACAAACAAAAAACAAAACCAAAAAAAAAAAAAACAAAACAAAATCACAGAATGGGATTCGAATTTTGATGTTTATTACTCTCAAAGTACTTTCGATTTTCTTTTGTTCTTGTACCACCACCAACAATATTGTCAATCACCTCCTTGGCAACCTCATAGGTCCTACAACACTCTGGATATCAGGCTTTAATCCATCTACGACCATTTAGGCTATCATATTCTCCGCTGAGATCATACGAGAGTGCGTACACAGCCAGATTGGTGAAGTTAATAAGGTTAAAAGGGTGAAAACGAATTTCGATGAGGTGCACGAGATAGGATATTTTGTCTAGTCCAGTGTTTTTGGTCCAACCACAATATAGCTAGTTTAATTTTATCCAGCTTGACAAGAGTCATTAGTTATCCCTATTAGTGATAGTGTTTGTTAGGTGTGGAATGGACTGCTTGATCCGAGGTAGGTTTTATTGGTTTGGTATAGTTTTGGCATTACACATGATGTGGTTAGGGCTTTTCTCCATCAATGAAATTTGAATCATTTCACTAAGCACCATCTCGATTATCAGGTCCTTATACATCTGTGTATATGGAGAGAAAATAGAGATAATGAGAGGGAGAGAGAGTTTCGTACCTTCATCTTAAAACTAATGCCACGGAAATCCTGGAGAACTTGTCCTGGCTCGCGCCTCCGCTAACGAGACTGCCATGGCCAGCATCATCTGCTCCTCAAAATTCTCCGGAACAATAGCATCTCTGCCACTTTGGAAGCTGCCACCCTCAATTTCATGTTGAGGTGGCGGCAGTGCAGCAATTCCACCGGCATCTTCGGCAGCATCAGAACTCCCACAACTGGTGCCGACTTCAGCCACCTCAGACCCGTGATCTATCCCCCATTCTCCGTTATCCCGGGTCATTGCCAACCGGCTATCCGGTGAAATCTCAAGAGAGCTCCCAGCACGAGGGTAACACTCAGTATCTTGCTCGGGAAGCATATTGGATGTCAACATATTCCCATTGAAGTTGCCAGAGGATTCTCCACCCATTTGCTGCCTCTCAGCTAAAGCCGCAATTGCACAAGCAAGGCCTCCAGATGGGGATGAAGATGATTCAGCCAGTAAAGGCATGGGTGAGACACACCGGTCTTCTGTCATGTACTGCTCGGATGAAACAGAATCAACATAGGCTGGATTTCTCTGCCGGCCATTCTCCTGCCATCATTATGTTCAGTGTATAAGTACAGGTTACTCAAAGAAAAATGAAGCAAGATAAAACTTACGGTCACATTTTCCAACATGCACAAGAGAGAGCAAGTAAGATTAATTTGGTATAACTAGAAACAACAAGCAGCGTGCGACACACTACATTGTTTGGGCTTGGTGCTTTTGCAATATTCATTCTTTGAAAAGTTTCATCAAGATCACTTTAAGAGACAATATGACCATTTTTCTAACCAAAAAATTGTCATATAGTCTCTTAAAGCCAACTATGGAAAAAGAAATAACTATCTGCAAGGATTTCTAGTCTAAGTTTCATCATATCATTTTTTTTCTCTTTTCCTTGTGAGGTTCACATGCAGGGACCCCGATTATAATTTGCCACCACGAAGCAAAAGGATCGTGACTCAAAATCTAAGCATTATGAGAAGTGAGAATTGCAAATTTTTGATATCGAATAATTGGTTTATGGGCCAATGCATCTTCGAGCAAGTTTTCGTCAATTGCCAATACATATAAAAACCTAACAAAATAATACAACAGGGTGGCCGTCTTATTCCCATCTAATCAACAGTATATGGAGGGCGATAAGGGGTTTCAAATACCATGGGCCTCACTAGAGAGGGAAAAACAAAGAGGGGGAAAAAAAAAAGAATGTCCCCTTTTCCAGCGCTCTGTTGCATTTTAGGTCAAGAGCGTTCAACAGGACATCACACCCCTGAAAATGAGGGGACAACAGATCCATCCACCATGATATTAGTTTTAACACACCATGGGATAGTATCTCCTTTTTCAACAGCCAAAACTAATTCTCTTCCTCTTATCCTTATTGTGCCCTAGCTAAACATAGATCATTGGGTACAATGGGTAGTAGGTATTACAAATCTCGTCCATTATCGCTAGATCTTATCCCATTTATATCCCCAATCCAATCCCTCAAACTAAAATGGAAAAATATTTCAAATTAAATACATATCCACAATCCATTATAGCAAATTTTCATTTTAGAAGCACCCTCTGATAGCAAAATTTCAAATGCCGTGTCAATTTAAGAGTATTTGAAGCCAGATTATTTTGAAAAAAACAAGTACCTGAATAGACAACCAGATGGCTTCCATAACCATTATGTCCTCAAGGTCCAAATCAAACTCGTCATCCCTGCATTAACACCAGAATCAAAGGAATTAATAACATTTTCACAAGCTGTACATTAAAGCTAAGTTGCACCGTGAAATTGGAGCATATAAAAAATTTAGAGCCCCAGGGAATGATCTCACCAGCCCAAAATTGGAACAAAGTAAAACAAAAAAACTTTGGTCATCACTCATGAGAGAGATAAAAGGCAATTCAATTCACCACTGCAATGGAAAAATAACTTTCAAATGCTATTTAAAAAAAAAAAGTGCAGTATCAGGTATATCATACTAGTTATATTGCATAAACGATCAGATAAAGGATTAATATGTCCATACCAGAAACCAGAATTCCTTTTTGTTACTTGACAACTTGGATCTTCAAATTTAACAGTAATTCTCAGGAGTAAATATAGCATTCTTCATTCCGTTGCAAATTTGTTTTTAGTTAAATTCATGAGTTCATGAAATATAATATCCAAACATAAAGATAGGAGGTAAATTCTCACTAGTAATCTTTCATCCGGTGATAAGTGTCAGAAATGCCATTTCAATTTATCTTACTTCTAAAGGGATATTATTGTAGTTGTCTTTGACACAATGAAATTATAACTACATATGAGTAAAGGAGACAAGGTTAACTTTGACTCCTCTTCTTTCTCTTCTCCTTTTCTCCTCTCTTTTTCTTCTTCTTCTTCTTCTTTCAAACCCTAAATTCATATTTTACAATTCAACTTGGTATCTAAGCATTCCGATTCACCCCTAGAACGAGCCGCAAAATTCTGGAATTCGTCGCAAGGTAACCGAGTCATGCTAACGTTATCAATTCGTACGAACACCGATTGTTGGAAACTACATGAATCGAACTGTCACGATGTCCTGGTAATTATAGTGTTTTTTTGTATATTCTTTTGATGTTGTTTGATGCTCCATTGCTCTTCCTTTCGATTTTTCGAAACTATTTTTGAAATTGAATCCCTAAGTCGCGATTTGTCAATTAAAGCCCTGCGAGTTGTTTTTGATCAACGATATCCATTCTATAGGTGTCAAATCTTATTTTTTTTGTCTGATTTGTGGCTAATTTGGTGATTATTGCAGTTCAACTTCGTTTTTGCACAAATGACCATGTTGGTAACCCTTTTCTGGTTCTTCGGCTGTTTTTTTTGGTTCCTGGATAACTTGTTTGGATCGATTTGGCTCTGTTCAGATTTTTTGGTAACCTTTTTCACATGATCCTTACTTCCAGGATCCTTTTCTGGTTTTGTGGTTCAATTTGCTTTTGGTCCAAAGGTTGTTTTTCAAGTACGGTCCATTTGTTTGATTTGGTTTGGCCTTCTTGTTGGTTTAGTTGATATGACTAATACCAAGCTTGTTGAGCTTAAAGTCGATGATTTACCAAGATATGTCACTTCTAATAAGCTAAATGGTGACACATGCTTTTAACGTTTTTTTCAAAGGCAAACAGAGATTGAAGTCATTATAGATCCTCCTCATCCAAAGGGGACTATACGTTTTCCACTTGAGAAACCATTGATTCTATTGTTATAGGTTGATTATGGCATAGTTTGAAGCCTTATATTGCGACCACTGTAGAGTTATTCAATACTTCTAAGCAAATTTGGAACTCTTTCGCAAACTCTTTCACGAATCAAAACAATATTTCCCGTGTTTATGAGTTATATAAGCAGCTTTTCACAACTAAACAACTTGAAAAGTCTTTATCTAAATATTATAGTAAGCATAATAGTTTGCGGGACCAGTAGTTACTGTATCGTCAGTTCAATATCGATTTATAGCAACATAAGTGTCAATAAGAGGACTTTATGTTTGCATCGTTACACTCTAGCCTTGTTTAATGATTGGTTTAGGGGATGACAGTGGATTCCTAATCCAGTGGACTATTAATACTTTGTTTGGTTGTCACAAAATGAGCTGCACTAATAGTTCAGTTGAATTACTAATCCCACCAAAGTGGTGGATTATTAATACACACCCGAGGAAAGTATTCCCAATCTAGTCCATATGGATTGGAAGTTAAATGACATCATTATCCTTTCCTTTGTTCAATAATTTACAAATTGCCCTAATATTGTTTGCAACCTCACCCTCCGCTTCGCTCATCTGTTGCGGCAAAACCCCTACCACCTCATCTCCAAAGCTACCCTCCATTCACCCACCATTTTTTAATTTCCAGTTCAGTTTCTCTTTTTAACTTATATTCAAATTACTACCACCTTGCAGATTGTGAATGGAATGGGTTGGATCGTTTGTGGAGCTGTAGTGGAATATATAAAATCAATGAAGGGGGCGGGCTGGGGAAGACAAAAAAGGGAAAATGAACCAGGAAAATAAAACAAAGAAAGAGAGAGAAACAAAAGAAAAGGAAGACGGTAAATACGAACAAAGAAAAGTAATGGACTGAATTGAGAATGGTCCGGTAGCCGAGGAACACGAACTAGGAAAAATAAAAACAAAGAAAGAAAAAAATTAAAAAAGGAAAAAAGAAAAGAAAAGGAAGAGGATAGGTTGTGAGATGAGAAGAGAATTAAAAGGTTTTTTATTAATTATTTAATACAAGGATAAAATCAAAAAGTCATCAATTTAATTCAATTCCACATGTGCAAATCAAACAAGTTATTGTTTAATCCATTACATAATTCAATTCAAATCAAACATGTAAAAATTAATCCAACATCATTACTAATCCAACTTCATTCCCAATCCTTATACTAGTCCCATTTTATTGTTAATCTTGCATAACCTACATCGGTTATCAAATAAAGCTTTTGATTTAGATTTTTATCTTCGGGGCTCTAAGGATCAAATTCTTGCTAGTGAGACTTTACTTACTGCAACTGATGCATGTTCTCCATTGTTTCATTCATCCTTGGCAGCCATGGTTCTTTTCATGGCAAGGATATGGTAATCGTGGAGGCCATGATGGTCCTCAAGGTGGTGATCGTACTAGTGGGCGTAGTGATAGGAAGTGTCAATACTGTGGTGGTATTAATCATACTGAACCTTACTATTGGGCTAAGTAAGGAAAACTGAATTATGTTCATCAAATCACTAATAGTACCTCACACCCCTTGTCTTAGACATCTTCTTTTTCTTCCAGTCAGGCGTCTCATTCTGATTCTCATGATACTCTTATTACTCAGCTTAGTGTTGTCCATATGCACTATGTTCTGCCCTTTTCTTTTACTGCTATTTTAGTCAATTCAGATAATATTGCATGTATGGCTCTTACTTTATTTTAGTTAGATGGAAAACAAACAAAAAATAGACTAAGGTCTCTCAAAAGCTACACGACAGCATCGGCACCTAGGAGTCGTGCAACCTCAGTAGGAGGTGTGCACATCGAGACATCGGATTATCTTGAACAACTCCCATATTGGCTAGACTGTCCGCCACTTTGTTTCCTTCTCAGCAAATATGCACAATAGAGCTATTCAGATCCACCATAAACCCGTGGCAGTCTTCAACAAGCGCACTATGCGAGCAATGGGTTACAGCCCCCTCTTTTAAGAGCATAAGTGCCACTTGGCAATCTATTGCAATGTCAACGTTATGTGCAGCTCTTACATCTCCATATTGAGTACTTGATTCCGACACTAGCTCTCATATATATGGTAATCCATCTCTTTTTTCTAATTTGACTCGTATCATCATGTCATCTTAATTGTTGGTTCATCTAGGTCTGTACAAAGGAAAGATGATCCAACTTTATCTTTCGCCTTACCTTCTAGTCTTTATGTTCCTAATTTTTTCTTTAATTTACTTTCTATTTTAGCCAATTGATTAAAGTCGTACATTGCTATATAACCTTGTCTCCTACTACTACGAATAAGAAAGCCCGTGTTTACCATAAGCCACATGTTTCTACTTGTTTATTTGAGGCTGATGGGTTATAGTTGTTTCAAGAGAGATGAGCTAACAGGAAACGCTCCTCTTTCAAAGACAATGTGCTACACTTTAGCTATTTTATCCAAAGGAGTGGCAAGATAAGTTATTGTGTAGCAGTTTGGAGATTGTAGTTGTTTTCACAGTAATGTGCTAACAGCATGCTAACACTAAAAGCCAACGAGGTCCTATTTCCTGATATCACAAGGATAGTGGTTCAGGTACATGGATCTGGAATGATGCTTCCAGATTAGTATGGTAAGATAGTGACCTCACTATCTAAGAGAGGAATGAACATCAAAGCCTACTAACATCCATAACTACTGGTTAAAAAGTCCCTATTCCACAGGGGGGGGGGGAGAGACTGACTGTCATAGAGCACAAGGTTACTTGCATCTCTTTCTAGATACAAAAGGACTAGCTGCGTGGAACAACAGATTCCAACCAAACAAGTCCTAGCCTCAGGCGGCCCTCATCTATAATTTCAAAACTGACCCTTGAACCTGTCATTATGGTTTTTTCTGTGTAGTTGGCATGCCTACAATGAGCATATCTTCATAAAGAAAAAAGAATCAATAATGCAACTTTCTCTTCAGTTGGCGAAGTATAGAAACGTGTGAATTTTTCAATGCAATCTTGCATTAGAAGGTTAAAATGTTAATATATTAAGTATTAATTATGTTATCCTGTGAGTATACTCACAGTATCTATTGTAGTCCCTCATGTCTTAATAAATATGTGTGTGTGCCTCACAATGATATACACTTCCATTATTTTTTTTCTTATAATTTAATATGGTATCAGAGCAAGGTTGGAACCCTAGCCATTAGCCTCCTCCATGAAGCCCTAACCTGAGCAGCCAGCCTCCAGCGCCGGAACCCGCCTCTAGCGCTGGAACCCTAGCCCTACACACAGCCTCCGCCGTCTTCACACAGCCACTGCCGGAACCCTACACACAGCGCCAGAACCCTAGACTTCCCAAAACCACCGAAAACCTTTCCAAAGCCACCGAAAACTCTTCCCAATCACTCGCCTCCCCTCGCCGACCACCGCTAGCCCTCCGATAACCAGTCTCCAGCACTGAAACCCATCGCATACCTTCGCCAACCACTCGCCGACCACCGAGAGTCCCTCTCTGACTCTCACCGACCCTCGCCGAGCACCGATAGCCTCTCGTCGGCCCCTTTTCGCTCTCTCCCTCACTATGTCACTCCACCCATCTGTGAAATGGGCTATGTGCACTCCAACCAGAGATTCTGTGTTATCCGATTCTTGATGATGCAGCGAGGGTCCATTTCTGTTCCTTGCGGTCATTCCGTGTGTCTGTGGTGTCTAATCTGTGGTATTTTTGGGCCCTTATTTGCGAAAAAGGATGTCAGATGATTCGGTAAGCCGTGAATCCCAGGTTGATGCTAGACGACAGCGTACCATGAAATTTTTCTCGTCATCGACATGGTTGGTTGACCGGCATTTTGATGGTGCCAATGTATATGCCCTATGGAGGAAGAGCGTTCTTAAATCCCTTCAAGGGATGGAGCTCGATTCTCACTTGTTTGATGTTCCCCCTGCATGAACATCGGAGATCTTCAGGACCTGGACCCTGGATGATGCTCGGATATTCAGTGAGTTATTGAATTCAATGGATCAGTTTGTTCAGGCATTGGGGACGAATACTGATACCGTGCGGGAGATTTGGTCCTCGTTGAAATCTATATATTCCTCCACGAATGATCTTTCTCGCCTCTATGATGTTATGAAAGGCTTATTTAAGTCCCAGCAGTTCGAGAAGCCTCTTCAAAATCATTTTATGCAGTTTAAGATTTTGGCCGACGAGTTTTATCGCCTCTTACCGTTCACGAATCAGCTGTCTCAATTTTAGGAGCAAAGGCAACAATTCCTGCTGGTGTGTTTCTTAGCTAGGCAGGACTCCGAATTTGACTCCGCTCGCTCTCAGATTCAGGCTGGGGCAGAGATTCCCACTCTTTTTGAGACGTTCCGTCGTGTGAGTCGGGCAACCCGTCAGGATGAGTCCCGTGGTATATCTCCTATAGAGAGTTCTGGTCGGACTGCTATGATGGGATTTCGTGGTGGCCGCAGCAGTCGAGGTTGCGGTCGTGCTGGTGGCAAGTTTGGTCGTGGGGGAGGTCGTGATGGTGGTCGTGAGACTCGTACATGCCATTATTGTGGGATTCGAGTGCACATTCAGAGCGAATGTTATAAGTTTCATGGGAAGCCCCCACTGATGGCGAATGCCACAGTTGATCACAGTCAGCAAAACTATGGCCATATGGGTCGTCGAGATGACTGCGGCTGAGTACGACCAGTATATGCAAGGACAGATTGGGCAGAATATGAGTTTTTTTGAGTTACTAGCAACTACTTTTGCAAGTAATCCTACTGTATGTGTGACCACCCCACACTCCTGTGTCATTGATTCTGGAGTCTCTACTCATATGGTTAAATCATCAGGTATTCTCTTAAATTATAAGCTGACTCCTGGTCATGCTGGAGTTTTAGTTGCCAAAGGATTGCCTTTAATAGTTAAGGGTTGTGGTGTTGCGACACCTAATTCTGCTCTTCCTTTATATGATAGCTTGCATACCCCTGATAACCTATTTAATATGTTGTCCATTAGTCAGATTACTAATGATTTGGGCTGTTCAGTGACATTCTTCCCTGATCATTGTGTTTTTCAGGATCTTACGACGATGAGAACTATTAGTAGAGGTCGGGTCTCAAGAGGGTTGTACCTGCTCGATACTGCTCCTGCTCAGGCATATTCTGCACAGTCTTCTTTAGCTCTTGATCTCGGTTTATCGAGTCTTAAAATTCTTTACCCTAATCTGAGTTCCGTGTCTTCTATTGAGTGTGAGTCGTGTCGCTTTGCTAAGCACCTGCGTGTGCCTTTTCAATCTCGAGTCAATAAAAGAGATTCTGCTCCATTTCATCTGGTTCAATCTAATGTATAGGGACCTAGTCCGATCATCTCTATGTTTGGTTTTCGTTATTATGTGAGTTTTGTCGATGCTTATTCTCGTACAATTTTTCTCTATTTCATGAAGAATAAGTCTGAAGTGTTATCTGTCTCTACTTCTTTCTATATGACCGTGAAAAATCAGTTGGGCACATGTGTTCGGGTGTTGCGTAGTGATAATGGGGGGAGAGTATATGTCTACCGCTCTAAGGGAGTTTATGATGGGTCATGATATTTCTCATCAGACGTCTTGTCCCAATACCCCTGAACAGAATGGTGTGACGGAAAGGAAAAATAGAGATGTTTTGGAGACAACCCGTGCTCTTCTTTTCCATATGCGTGTTTCATATCATTTTTGGAGCGAGGCCGTTCTTATGGCATGTTATCTTATTAATCGCATGCCTTCCACTGTGTTGGGTGGTGCTTCCCCGATGTCTGTTTTGGTTTCTACTTCGCCTGTGCACTCCCTGCCCCTTAAAATTTTTGGTTGTGTGTGCTATCTACGTGACACTCGACCCCATGTGACTAAACTCGATGCTCGTGCCTTGAAATGTATCTTCCTTGGCTATTCCTAACATCAAAAGGGATATTGGTGTTACACTCCCACGTTACATCGTTTTGTTGTGTCTCGGGATGTTACTTTCCTTGAGTCTACTCCATTATATTCTACATCTCCTCTTGTTCTCTCTCCAGGCTATGAGTCCACTCACCCTCCACCATCAAACGATCTTCTTGTCTATCGGGTTTCTACTGATGCTCCTGCAGCCCCTCCTTCGCTACTTCAGGTGCCGCCTCTAGCAGGACAACCCTTGACTAGTCCGACTCCTATTGAGCCAGTTCTCCCGTTGGTTGATCCTTCAGCTCCACTGGTAAGTGAGCCCTCTATTGCTGTTCGTCGACCCTATCGCACTTGTTGGGATCACCCCCGTTATGTTGACTCCTATAAGAGATTGCCTGCATCGTTACATGCTTTTGTGTCTACGGTTGATGCTACTGATGTGCCTCAAAGTGTTTCAGAGACTCTCTCCCATCCTGGTTGGTGTAGTGCTATGTTGGACGAAATGGCAGCCCTTGACAATAATGCCACTTGGGACCTTGTTCCCCTTCCATCCGGGAAGAAAGCAGTTGGATGCAAGTGAGTCTACACTGTAAAGGTGAATCCTGATAGTTCCTTGGATCACCTGAAGGCTCGGCTTGTTGCCAAAGGTTATGCACAAACCTATGGCGTCAATTCTTTTGAGACCTTCTCTCCGGTCTCCAAGATGACTTCTATTCATCTTTTCCTTTCTCTCGCCACAGCCCGGAACTGATCGCTTCATCAGTTGGATGTCAATAATGCTTTTCTCCATGATGATCTTCAAGAGGAAGTCTATATGGAGCAACCTTCGGGTTTTATTGCTCATGGGGAGTCTGATATGGTATGTCGCCGTCGCTGCTCTCTATATGGCTTGAAACAATCTCCCCGGGCTTGGTTTGGCCGGTTCAGCATGGCGGTGCAACAATTTGGACTGCAGCAGTCAGGAAAAGATCACACAATGTTCTTTCATCGAGCCGCTTCGGGATGTATTCTTCTAGTTGTCTATGTTGATAATATTGTCATTACTGGCGATGACAGAACTGGGATTAGTGATCTGAAGGTCTTTCTACAGACGCAGTTCCAAGCTAAAGATCTTAGGCACTTGCGGTACCTTCTGTAGATCGAGGTGGCTAGAGGAAAGCATGGAATATTTATTTCCCAATAAAAATATGTGGTTGACATTTTGTGGGACGCGGATCTTCTAAATGCAAAGAGTGTGGAGTCCCCACTGGATCCGAGTGTGAAGTTTTTTTCAGGTGACGGTGATGTGTTTCCTCACCCTGATAGGTATCGTCGAATGGTGGATAAACTCAATTGTTTGACCACTATGACCAGACCAGATATTGCTTATCTAGTCAATGTTGTAAGTTAGTTCATGCCAGATCCTCGAGTCCCACATTGGAATACGGTGGTTCGTATCCTACGGTACCTCAATTTTAACCCTATGAAGGGCTTACAGTTCTGTGACTATGGTTACTTTCGAACCGAGGGCTATTCAAATGCGAATTGGGCAGGATGTTCGATTGATAGGAGGTCCACATCCGGGTTCTTGGTTTTTGTTGGTGGGAATCTGGTATCGTGGAAAAGCAAGAAGCAAGATGTGGTGTCAAGATCCAGTGCTGAGGCGGAGTACAGATCCATGACGTTGGTAACGTCAGAAATTATGTGAGTTCGACAGATTCTCATTGAATTAGACGAACAACCTAAGGATCCTACCAAGTTATGGTGTGATAATAAGTTTGCTGTCTATATTGCCACCAATCCAGTGTTTCATGAGCGAACAAAACATATCGAGATCGACTGTCATTTCATCAGGCACGAGTATAAGAAAAGTACTATCGACTTTGGTTTTGTTTGATCTGGTGAACAGCTTACTGATTTGTTCACTAAGGCCTTACTTGGGTCCTATGTTCAATACATTTGTAATAAGTTGAGCATGATAGATATCTACACTCCAACTTGAGGGAAGTGTTAATATATTAAGTATAATTATGTTAATTATGTTATCTTGTAGGTGTGCCCACGATATCTATTGTAGCCTTTCATGTCTTAATAAATATGTGAGTGTGTCTCACAATGATGTACACTTCCATTATTTCTTCTCTCATAATTTAACAAAAACATGCAAATCACCTACTCTTCACATTACCGATGCCTGATTCATAATGGAAGAAACGAGAGGACATAATCAAGTTAGCTACTAATAAAACACCTGGAAGCTAGAACACAGTTGGATAAAGATTTCTATTTATGATATAGCTAAAATTTTAGGGTGTAATAATTGCATTTCAATTGAACATGGCATCCGAACAAACTGGCACAAAATGTCATCTTACCATCCATATTATCATATTTTTAAACCTGTACTACAGCTAGGGGATTATCAATCTATTACTACAGTTCTTCTTTGGCAAGTCTGCTAGCACTATTCTATTCCCCTTATCAGTAATAACTATTGTAGATTATTTTTAGTTTACAAACATGAAAGTTATGTCTCGGGATCCGGAGGAGAATTCTATAATTTGGTATCCATGTCTATTCTGTCAATGACTCAATAGTACTTGTATCAGTTCAACTTACATTACTTAATGGAATTAAAGAATCTGTCAAGTACACATAAGATAACCTTAGATCTGAAAAGACCTTATATCAAAAGGCATTCGTGCTACGACACATGAAAATTGTTGAAAGCCCAATTAAAACCAAGAACAATGTTACACGTTGATCAGAATTATAGTTACATCATCAGCATCAATTTATGATGCACAAGAACCCAATACAATATCTAAAAGCAATGCATAAATATTGCTCTGCTTTAAAAAACTGATTTAGAAATATCATCACAGCTCCAATTGGGAATCACATAAACAATATACCCACCTCTATGTAACTAAATGACCTTCCAAAATACTTGACAATACCCAAAAACCCATACCTTTGTCATGACAAATAAACCTGCAAAATCATTAGATGCAAGAGACAATCCCATGGGCCAATTTCCAGCAGAATCGTGTGACCTCTGCCTTGCTAAGAACAATTTTTCCACGTCCAATGACAAAAATCCATGGAATACTAACATAAGTCAAAATCCTTCCAGCTCATAGGTCCCAATAAGGAATACACCAGAACTCAACTAACTGCAGGCTTATGCCCAGTAAGAACCAAGACTCCAATGAACACCTGCATCTAGTATGCCCTCGATTCATTTTGGCAACCCCAAAAGTTGTCCAGCTCATGATTCAATGTCATTTGACACATCAAGACATGAGAAGAGAATCAACAGCTTGAGCAATCAAATGATCAATAACAATCAAATTTGGCTGATAGGTTTAGTAGATAAGTCCTAGATTGCTAAGAATTTGTCGTGTATAAAACTTCTACGGTTCTACCCCTTTGACTTTTTATTTCATACCCAATCTTTCCTTCTCACAAAGAGACGACTTAATCACAGTCACCGAATTCTTAACAGTATCAATAGACTTGCAAAGTAGGTGCAACATTAGTTTTGGAGCAACTCCACAGCATCCAGATATGAGGAGAGAAGATTCCCAGTAAGTGAAAGACATCATCGCAATCATATACTCCCTGTGAAAAATATACAGAGTAAAATGTATTATGTGTATAGTGATCTCCAAAAACTCCAATGTCCCCCAAAATAGGCCCTGTTTGGGTGACCTTGCTTATTTGCTTATTGGCTTATAAGCCAAAAAATAAGCCACGTCGTTTGGATAACTAAATAAGCCAAAAACAAGAAAAAAGCAAATAAACAAATAAACAAATAAACTTGTTTGGGTAGCTAAACAAGCAAATAAGCTGGCTTATAAGCCAAATAAGTTAGCTTATAAGCAAATAAGCTCGTTTGGGTAGCTAGCTTATAAGCAAATAAGCAAATAAGTCATAAGCCACCCAAACGATGTGGCTTAAATGGGATTTTGCTTATTTGCTAATAAGCAAATAAGCAAATAAGCAAACCACCCAAACATGGCCATATATTAGCTAAACAGAAATAAGATAATATCCTTACTTTTGTCATATGTAAAAAGTGATGTAATACAGGCACATTAAACATTAATAGAACTCAAAATAGAGAATACCAATCAACAAAAGCAAAAGGAACAATAAACAAGTAATCATGAAATTCGAAAAACAGGAGCCAACTTTTGAAGTCAAAAGGCACAGAAAGCCACGTAAAAATATAAAAGCAACACCTGTTCTGCCTAGGACGTAGAGATTGTCTTATCGATGGACATGGTTCTTGACAAGAAACAATTTCCTCGCCTACTGCAGGAAAAGAAGGACTAGAAACATTAGAAGGAAAACACAAAAGGGTACATAGTAATCGAAGCAAATATAGCATACACAATTTGAACCCTGAGAATGAAAATACCTGCTACAGTGCTATTTCCAACCTCTCCTGGTGTCATTGTTCTTCTTGAAGAACTCATCTCTTGTCTTTTCTGCACTCTCTCTTCTTCATCTTGAATTTCCTGTTGCCGCATCCTTATTTTTGCTTCTATAACCCGTTGTTCTTCCTAAACCATTAGAGAGAGCCAAATTTGCAAAATTGGAATCCTAAACATGGCATAAAAAACCTCTTCATAATAGAATAAAAGTAAAGGCAACTGTAGTAAAGAAATCTTACAATTTGCTCCATCCCTTTTTCCTCCTTTGTTTTCACACCACAATACTCCACTGCATAATTTGAGGTTTTACAGAATGGACACCTTGTATATTAAGGAATACAGATACAGAACATGAAATTCACAGAAGGGAAAGCAAATACTCCCTAAGAGAAAGTAGGCAAAATTGTCATCCAATGTAGAAACATAGTACACAGAGTCAGGATACTGAGTGGGACGAGTTGAATTAGGGGTCTTCATCTGCAGAAAACATTCTATTGGAAAGGAAAGAAATCAAATATATGTGGAAATTAAGAATTACACTCATGAAATGAAAAATGTGCATAAATAAGCACCTGTACAAATGCCTTTCATGCAGCATCTTGAGCGATTGAGACTTGGATAATACTGTAAGTTTTTAAAACGCACAGAAAAGGGGGGGGGGCTTACAATTAGAAGTCTGCAGTAGCAAGAATACAGCCAAATACAAAATTTGGAACAATTTAATAAAAAACCAGATCCAACTGGTTTCTGGGAAATCAAGAAAAATAACATAAAGCTGGCTTGCAAACTTACGTTTGGAATTGATTCAGTTCCTACTTAGATAAACTGAAACGCTGAACCGTAGTAGACTCCATTTTGAAGGAGAAAAAATAAACTTTGATCTCATGGATTGAATAGTTATCTACCATGAATGAAAATTTAATGATTATACTTTGGATTCTTATTGTTCCTCTATAAATTAACTCAATCATATAGGGTGTAACATGCAGTAATTTAGCTGTGGTAGACTCAGTTTTGAAGGGGGGGGAAATAAAATTAGATCATGGGTTGAACAGTTATCTACAATGAATAAAATTTTTGATGATTATACTTTATTATCATGGTTCCTTTATAAATCAACTCAATCACGTATGATGTAACGTGCAATAATTTAGCTGCATCAAGCAAAAATGTAACATCACTATCTTTCCCTAGAACTATGAAGCGCGGGTGCGGGTATGCAGTACGGGTACGGTACGATACGGGTATGCCAGTACAATGGAACCTAAAAATGTAAAGTACAAGTACGCCTATGGTACGGTGGTAAATTTATTTATTTTTTGTACTTTTAGCATTACATTACATATATGCTAAATACAAATTTATTTTTAACTTATGAGAGAAAAAATAAATGTTAGATCATATTAGTATTATTGTCCCTGTTAATATATTATATATTAACTATGTTATCCTGTGGGCATGCCCACATTATATATTGTATCTCTCAAGCTTTAATATAAAATACCATGTGTGCCTCACAAGGGATTACACACTTTCATTATTCTGTCTCATATTCTAACATGGTATCAGAGCCACCATAGAGCCCTAGTCGCCAGTCTCCTCCACCAGCCCTAGTCGCCAGCCTTAACCCTAGTCGCCAGCCTCCAGCCTCCAGCGTTGAAACCCTAGCCTTAACTTCATTGTCAGCCACCACAACCCTTCTCCAGCCCCTCGCCAACCACCACTAGCCCTCCAAAACCACTCGCCGACCACCGTCGGCCCTCCAAAACCTATCGCCGACCACCGACAGCCCTCCAAAACCACTCGCCGCCCACCGACGGCCCTCTAAAACCTCTCGCCGACCACCGACAACCCTCTAAAACCTCTCGCCAACCACCGAAACCACTCGCCTACCACTCACTGACCCTCGCAAACCACCTACAGTCTCTCGTCGACCCTTTTTCACTCTCTCACTCACTATGTCAATCTGTGAAATGGGGTCTGTTCAATCCCAAAGAAGATTCTGTGATGTTCGTTTCTTGTTGATGCAGTGAGGGACCGTTGCTGATTCTCTGGAGTTCCTCCGTGGGGTTGTGATTTGTGATCCGTGGTATTTTGGGGCTCTTGTTTGCGAACAGGAATATCAGAGGATTCGGTAACTCGCGAATCCCAAGTTGATGCTAGACGGCAGCATACCACGGAAGTTTTCTCATCATCCACACGGTTGGTTGATCGGCACCTTGATGGTGCCACTAGCAATGCCCTATGGAGGAAGAGCGTCCTTAAATCTTTTCAAGGAATGGAGCCCGATTCACATTTGTTTGATGATCCTCCACTACGAACATCAGAGACCTTCCAGACCTGGACCCGAGATGATGCCCGAATATTCAGTCAGTTGTTGAATTTGATGGATCCATCTGTTCAAGCTTTGGTAGCAAATACAGATACTGTGAGGAAGATCTGGTCCTCGTTAGAATCTATATATTCATCCACACGTGATGTTTCCCACCTCTATGACGTTATGAAAGACTTCTTTAAGTCTGAGCAGTTCGAGAAGCGTCTTCAGGATAACTTTATGCAGTTTAAGATTTTGGCTGACGAATTTGATCGCCTCTTACCGTTCATGAATCAGTTGTCACAGTTTTAGGAGCAGAGGCAGCAGCTCTTGGTGATGTGTTTCTTGGCTAGTCTGGACTCCGAATTTGACTACGTCCGCTCTCAGATTCTTGCTGGGGCGGAGATTCCTACTCTTTTTGAGACATTCTGTCATGTGAGTCAAGCAACCTGTCGGGATGAGTCTCGTGGTATATATGCTATAGAGAGTATTCATCAAGCTGCTATGGTGGGATTTTGTGATGGTCGAGGCCGCGGTCATGGTGAAGTCCGGTCTAGTCGTGGGGGAGATCATGATGGTGGTCATGAAACCCGTACATGCCATTATTGTGGGATTCGGGACCACATTCAGAGTGAGTGTTACAAACTTCATGGAAAGCCCCCACTGGTGGCGAATGTCACAACTGATCATAACCAGCAGGACTATAGCCAGATGAGCCCTCATGGGGCATCTACCTCCTCTAGACGGGTTATTGAGATGACTGCGGCTGAGTATGACCTCTATCTGCAAAGTCAGATTGGGCAGAGTATGGATGTTTCTGAGTTACCAGCGGCGACTTTCGCAGGTAATCCTACTGCATGTGTGGCCACTTCACACACCTGGGTCATTGATTCTAGAGCCTCTGCTCATATGGCTAGATTCTCAGGTAATCCATCTGCTTTGTCTTCTTCAACCCTTGATGTCCATTGTCGTCTTGGGCATCCTAGTTTGTCAAGTCTTACAATTCTTTGTCCTAGTTTGGTTTCTTTGTCTTCTATTGAATGTGAGTCGTGTCGCTTTGCCAAACACTTGCGTATGCCTTTTTCATCTCACGTCACTAAAAGAGCTTATACTCCATTTTATTTGGTTCATTCTGATGTATGAGGACCTAGTCCGGTTACCTCTATGTTTGGATTTCATTATTATGTGAGTTTTGTCGATGATTACTCCCGAACAACTTTCTTTTATATAATGAAGAATAAGTCTGAAGTGTTTTGTGTTTACTTCCTTTTGCATGAGAGTGAAATGAATTTGGCACGTGTTCGGGTGTTGCGTAGTGATAAGGGGGAGTATATGTCTAATGCTATGAGGGAGTTTATGATGGGTTATGGTATTTCTCATCAGATGTCATATCCCGATACCCCCGAAAAGACTAGTGTGACGAAACGCAAAAATAGACATCTTTTAGAGATTGCTCACGCTCTTCTGTTCCAGATGCATGTCCCACATCATTTTTGGACCGAAGCCGTTCTCACGGCATGTTATCTTATTAACCGCATGCCTTCTAATGTGTTGGAGGGTGTTTTCCCGCTATCGGTTTTGGTTCCTACTTCACCTGTGTACTCCCTGCCTCTTAAAATCTTTGGTTGTGTATGCTATGTGCGTGACACTCGACCGCAGGTGACCAAGCTCGATGCCCGTGCCTTGAAATGTATCTTTCTTGGTTATCCCCACTCCCAGAAGGGGTATCGGTGCTACTGTCCAAAGTTACGTCAATTTGTTGTGTCTCAAAACGTTACCTTTCTTGAGTTCACTCCCTTTTACTCTGCGTCCCCTCATGTTTCTTCTCCAAGTCGTGAGTCCCCTTACTCTCCACCGTCTAATGACCTTCTTGTCTATCGTGTCTCTACTGAAGCTTCTGCTGTCCCTCCTTCACCACTCCCAGTGCCACCTCTTGCAACACCACCCTCGCCTGATTCAACTCCTGTTGGGTCAGTTCTCCCATTGGTTGATCCTTCTGCCCCACCAATAAGTGAGCCTCCTATTGTTGTTTGTCGACCCCCATTGCCGTTGTCAAGATCACCCGCTTTAAGTTGACTTTTATAAGGGCTCGTCTGGGTCGTTCCGTACTGTTATTTCTACTGTTGATACTACTGATGTGCCTCATAGTGTTTCAGAGGCTCTCTCCCATCCAGGTTGGGGCGGTGCTATGTTGAAAGAAATGGCTGCCCTTGATAATAATGCCACTTAGCAACTTGTTCCTCTTCCATCAGGGAAGAAAGCAATTGGGTGCGAGTGGGTCTACACAGTTAAGGTTAATCTTGATGGTTTTTTGGCTCGCCTGAAGGCTCGGCTTATTACCAAAGGGTATGCCCAAACCTATAGAGTCGACTATTTTGAGACATTCTCTCCGGTCTCTAAGATAACCTCTATTCGTCTTTTTTTTTCTCTCGCTGCGGCGCGGGACTAGCCGCTTCATCAGTTGGTTGTCAAGAATGCTTTTCTCCATGGCGATCTTCAGGAGGAAGTTTATATGGAGCAACCTCCTGGTTTCGTTGCTCAGGGGCAGTTTGATATGGTCCATCGCCTCCACCGTTCTCTATATGGCTTAAGACAGTCTCCCCTGCCTAGTTTAGCCGGTTTAACCTGGTAGTGCAACTATTTGGACTACGGCAGTCAGGAAAAGATCACATAGTGTTCTCTCGTCGGGCCTCTTTTGGGTGTATTTTTCTGGTTATCGATGTTGACGATATTATTATCACTGGCGATAACAGAACTGGTATTAGTGATATGAAGGCCTTTCTGCAGACGAAATTCCAAACTAAAAATTTTGGATGCTTGCGGTACTTTTTGAGGATCGAGGTGGTTAGAGGAAAGCGTGGGATATTTATTTTCTAAAGAAAATATGTGGTGGACATTTTGCGGGACGCGGGTCTTTTGAATGCAAAGAGTGTGGAGTCCCCAATGGATCCAAATGTGAAACTTCTTCCAGGGGATGGTGATGTGTTTCCTCACCCCGAGAGATATCGTCGGATGGTAGATAAACTCAATTATCTGACCACAATGACCAAACCAAATATTGCACATCCAGTAAGTGTAGTGAGTCAGTTCATGACAGATCCTCGAGTTCCACATTGGAATGCAATGGTTCGTATCCTACGGTACCTCCATTCTAATCCTGGGAAGGGGCTACAGTTTTGTAATCGGGGTCATTTCCGAATTGAGGGCTATTCGGATGCAGATTGGGCAGGATGTCCAATTGATAGAAGGTCCACATCCGGATTCTCAGTTTTTGTTGGTGAGAACCTGGTATTGTGAAAAAGTAAGAAGCAAGAAGCAAGATGTGGTGTCGAGGTCAAGTGTTGAGGCATAGTATGGATCCATGGCATTGACAACGTCAGAAATTATGTAGGTTCGACAGATTCTCACTGAGTTAGAAAAACCACCTAAAGGCCCTACTAAGTTGTAGTGTGATAATAAGTCTACTGTCTATAGTGCTACCAATAGAAGAACCACCTAAGGGCCCTACCAAGTTGTGGTGTGATAATAAGTCTATTGTCTGTATTGCTACCAATCCAGTGTTTCATGGGCGAATAAAACATATTGAGATTGACTATCATTTCATCAGGCACTAATACAAGAAATGTACTATCGACTTTGGTTTTGTTCAATCTGGTGAGCAACTTACTGATTTGTTCACCAAAGCTTTACCTAGGTCCCGCGTTCAATACATCTGTAACAAGTTGGACATGATTGATATCTATGCTCCAACTTGAGGGGGGTGTTAACATATTATGTATTAATTATGTTATCCTGTGGGTATGCCTACAGTATCTATTGTAGTCTCTCAAGTTTTAATATAAAATAATGTGTGTGCCTTATAAGGGATTACACACTTCCATTATTCTGTCTCATATTCTAACAGTCCCAAGGCACTATGTCTTTAGCAATTGGTAGTTGGGATTGCAAAAGGCGATACTTGTTGGGCTGGACGACAATTGCTATGGTAACCATATTGGTTAAAATTTCGATAGTCACAAATCCTAAGAGAAAGTATCAAAAGATGTATTTTCTCACACAAATTTAGAGTTTTAACATTTTTATTAAATTAAATAATCTATATCATATTACTCAATTTAACATTTCCTCTAGTACTCTTTTAATTTTTAAAAGGTTCATATAAATCACAACATATTTATTCACGTACCCAAAATGTACCGATGCCGTACTCAAAACATACCGATGCCGTACCCAAAACATACCGGTGTCATACCCAACAACTGAAAAAGTACCCGGTTCTTTTTCGGAGTACCCAGTACGTACTGGTGCCGTACCTAGTGCATGCACGCACTATTTCCGGAGGACCCGTGCTTCATAGCCCTCAAATTTCCGTTTGCTTAAATTTGATTTTTACACACAAACCAAACAGAGCCCAAATGCAAATAATTGGGAAAAAGGGGAAAACAAAAAAAAAAGGAGCAAACAAAGCGACAAATTTAGAATAGAAACACAAACCAAAAAGCAAATTGGGCATTCTTCAAGATCACATCTACATTCTTCCTCTCCAGGGTAGCACGGAGCGAGCTTAGAATCAAGTATGAGCTTCCTAAGCTTCTTATGATCCACATCCTTGTGTTGGTACAGCCCCTGCGGCCTCGTATACTTATCGTCCACCGCTTGTCGCCTCCGCCCCAACTTATTCCCCATCAAATCCACCAATCCACAACGAAAACAACAAACAAACAAACAAACAAACAACCACCGACTTATTCAATGTCACGAACCCTAATTTTCCACATTCGAACACATTCACAACTTTCGAAACACGTTTTCACATCCAAAAAGCACGGATTTGCTCCGAAAACACGTCGTAGCATGATTAACATCCTGCCACCAGAAAAAAAGAAGCAAAAACAAGAAACTCAAAACACAAATGACAAAAAAAACAATCCAGAATACTGCCGAAACCGCTATAAAAGTGGAAATTGCGATCGACAAACTGAGCTTCAAACCAGAATCTAAAACGAAGCGAACTAAATACGAATCGAGATAGGGAAGACGAACCTTTTGAGCTCCTTGGAAAAACTGCAAGGGGTGAATCGGGGAGCGTGTGATTTCTAGAGAGAGAAATTGAGGAGAGGCGTAGGGACCATGGAGGGAAGTGATCGATAGACATGAGGGGGAGAAGAGGGAACACGATCAGAAGTTTCTCTCTCTCTCTCTCTCATCTCGTGTAAATAGATAGAATAGATAGATAGATAGATAGATAGATATATAATAATCATGGAGGAGTAAGCGCAAGGGCTGTCTGTTTGATTCTGTTTTGTTTGTTTAGCCCTCTGTTTGGCAAATTGGCATAAAACCGACTTTTTAAGTTGCTTTTTTTAAGTTTTTTGGTTTTTTATTTTAAAACTCAAAATGTTAAAAAAATTTATTTTTTAACTTTCAATTTTTATTCTATCAACTTTTTGGCTTTCTAATTTTTTTGATAATAATCTTAAATTTTACCTTTTAATTTTTAAACTTTTTAATTTTTTTGTTTAGTAAAATTTCATTTTAATTAAAGAGCAATATTAGAATTTTACATTCATTTTATTTAACTATTTTGATAACTTAAAAGTTACTAATTTTTTAACTAAATAAATTTTAATTTTTTAATTTAAAATAAATTAAAATCAAAAAAATAAACTTAAAATCAAAGTTGCTGGCAAACAGAAACTTAATCGGTGTGGGTTTGTTTCTTTCGGCGTGTGCTCTATCCGACCGAAACTTTTTACGATAGAGTAGGAGACCTGAATAAGTAAAAGCAAATTATTAATAATTAACAAGTACCGTATGGGTAAGTATTTAATGCGTATTAAATATATTGCTTAAATAGTGTCGTATGAAGTTATAATTACTCAATAATTAAACGGTACCCGGAGTACTATATGTCGTTTTTACGCGTAGCGATGAAGGTTTTATTTATGCGGGCCTAAATTTCAAATTGTTAGCTTAGTTTTTTTTGTTAATTTAAAATTATTTATTTTTTTAAAATTTCTTGATAAAATAAAATAAAAAAGTGAAAATTTAAAATCAAAATATTAAAATAAATTACTAAATATAAAAATAAACAATATAAAATTTAACTAATTAGCGAAAAGACATGCAAATAAATAATATAAAACTTGACTAATTAGCGAAAAGACATGCAATGGGAAGAAAAAAATTACCTCACTTCTTATTTATTTAGGATTTTTTTATCTTTTTTGAATATTTTTTATATTTTGATTAAAAAAATTATTTTTGTGATTTATTTTGATAAAAATTAGTCAAAACAATATATTAGTTTGATTAAAATAAGAAAATATATATTTATTTCAAACAAATACATAATACATAATTATTCAAAACAATAGAAATATAATTACTCAATTTTATTTTAGTAGTTGGGAGAGAAAAAAGTAATTATTTTTTGGGCCATTCAGCCCTCATTATAAGATTCATTTTATAAAATATGTGGTATTTTATATTTTTTGTTTTTGAAAGCACCCTCATTTTATAGATTAGTGTGGCGCGAATCAATTATATTTTAATCTGCAAACTGACTTCCAAAAAAAATGATAACATTACAAATACACGATACGATAAAATAGACATTTGCCAAAATATATACATGGAAAAGCAAGATTCCAATTTTAAATTTTAAATATTTTTGAAAAAAATGAGAACATTATCATACATATAGACTTATGAATTCCTCATTTATTTGCAAGAAAACAAATAAAAATAAAAATAAACTCATATCAAACAACCCAAAAATTAGATATAGCCAACCCAAAACCAATTTAAATCACATCAAAAAAAGACGAGGAATTATGATATTGTTATGTTAAAAAATATATATATATTAAAAACATATAAAATGAGAAAAAGAGGCATTTGCCAAAACCTATACTTAGAAAATCAAGTTTGCATTTTTAGATTTTAGATATTTTTGCAACAAATGAGAATATTTTTGCATGTAGCCATTCGTCATGTTTGTTTTGAATAAAAAAATTAGAGTGTATTTGATATTCTTTACTAATAATTTTAGGATAATATATCCAATGCATTGTTAATTCATCTTTTTATCCATTTTCATGTTTGATTATTTTTATGGACACTAAAAATTATAATATCTAATCTTTTATTTATAAATTAAAAAACAAGTCTTATGCATAAATTATAATAATATGTTACACAATTATAACCAAATCAACATGAACCAAACTAAAAAGTAAACATTTTTTAAAATAGAAAAATATTAAAAAATATAGTTTTTAAAGAAAAAATAAAAATAAAAATCTTTTAAAATAAAAGAAAAATAAAAAATAGTTAAAAAGTAAATTAGTGGTTTAGAAAAATACATAAAAAAACAGAATATAAAAACAAAACTGTTAAAAAATAATAAAAAAATAAAACAGATTCTTTTCAATAAAAGGAAAATACAAAGAAAGAAAGTTTCTTAAAAACAAAAAAAAACAGTTTTTAAAATAAAACATATATAAGAAACAGTTTTTAAAATAATTAAAAAATATACTTTAAAATAAGAAATAATAAAAAAACATTGATTTAAAAAAGAATAATAAACAGATTTCTTTAATAAAAATAACGAACAGTTTTTTTTAAAATGATAAACTATTTTTTATAAATAAAAAATAAATTATTTTTCTAAAACTAATAATAAAAAACTTTTTTTATAATTAAATAATATATAATATTATTCTAAAAAAATAATAATAAATTTTTTTTTAGGACATTTGAGTATGGATTGGATTGTCAATCCCACTTTTTTCTTAAGATAGAGTTATTCCATATTTATGGGATTAAGAATCTGTTTCGGATAGTGTATCCCACACTATTAATTACAATTAATCATAAAATACAGAATTATTAATTCAATTTCAAGTTTATTTCCCTTAAAATTAATCATGAAATACAGGATTATTAATCATGAAATACAGCATTCTACCCTTGCCTGTAGTCTCCTTTAGGGAAGTTAGAATAGCTTGTGAAGTGGGCTCTAGCGTGGGCCTAATGGAGTAGGTGTTGGATTCAAATTCAGCCCAGGTGATCTAGGAAGTTAGTTCAGGCGCAAGCCCATGTCCCTTGGGAAGTTCAGTCCATTCTTATTCAGCTGTTGTGAATTGGGCCTTTAGATAGGTGGTTGGAGAATGGTTGTGTCCAATATGTCATGGGCTAAATTTTCAACACTTTGCCCTTTGGGCCGCGACAACTAGCTGGCTTAGGAGGTTATGGACCGCACAGTAGGCTTTCATTATCTCCAGGGCTTCTATTTCTCTAACGGATCAGTTAAATTGTTAACAAGTTGACGTAGAACAAGCGGCATAAGATTTCTTAGAATTACTAGATCGGTAAAGGTCCAAGAAGAAATTTAGTGATTGCCTAATATTTCGTCTATGAAACTCTTATTTTTAGAAATTATTTCTTAAATTTTTATTTTTTGGTCATGTTCTAAGTCAAAACTGCTAATTCTTTTATTTTCTTTTATTGTTCTCCGTGATTTGCAAGTAATTTGCTTATGTTGGAATCTTTTTAATTATTTGCATTAGGAATCATTTCTTATTGGAATTAGGAATTATTATCCTCCTTAAATTATGATTTCACTATTATAAATAAGGGTGTAAATTTAAGGACAATTCCATTTTTAATAAAAAAAAAATATTTAGAATTTCTGCTCTTTACTTTTGAGGATCCAAGGCTTCTCATTATGAATTCAAGTGTTTATCTTGTTTGCTATAACGCTATCTAATCTTTCGTGATAGTTCTACTGTGTCAATAACTCTTTCCGGTTGTGGTTAATTTTAGTACAAGATTTTTATTGACCCAACCCTTTTCAGTATAATATTGTCAATTTTACACGTTTAAGTGCAGTATAAGTGGCAATCCACTTATGCTCACTTGAGAAAACACAACTTTGTTCCATTGCATATCTGCCGTGCTTGCAAAGATTGTTTCCCAGGAATGTTTAGTTCTTTTCCTTTCTATTTTCTATTTTCTCTCTCTTTTTTTCCCTTTATCAGAAGGGATTGGCACTTGCCTGAGACAGCATTTCAACTTTCATGTGATGCTGTTGTTAGGCTTGATGACGTGGATATAGAATGTTACATAATTAAATCCTCTCTTTAGAGCTTATAATATTGAAATGAACGTGGATTTGTTAAATGGAAGGTGACACAATTCAACATGGTTTCGGCCGGCAACTTCGAGTTCTAACAAACCCTGGTCATGGTGGGGATGTATGTTCTTTCTCATGGTTGAATAACCAAACCAGTTTCTTGAAGGTTGGATTACTGTCCACCTTGTTGTATGATCATGGGAGGACCCATCTGTTGGTTTAATCCTTTTTGTGCATGAAGGGATATGTGCCCATGTTCCATCCACGTGGGTGTTCTACAACAACTGTATATGAGAATTTATCAGAGACTGCCATGGCTTAGAATGAATTATATATATAGAACAACAAATCTCTCTCTCTCTCTCTCTCTCTCTCTCTCTCTCTCTATATATATATATATATATATATCTGTTTTTTATAAAGAAAGAAGTTTCTCTCTCTCTCTAACTGTTTGAAGATTAAAACAGTTGGAAAGGAAAATTTGTTGGGTGCCCATATGGCAACATAAATAACAAATTCTCCTCCTATTAATTGATGTTGTTGGGTAAAACAACAACATAAAATTGATGTGTAGCCTACTTAGTTTGAATACTACAGTATCCTACAATCACAAAAAAATAAAAAAGGAAGAGCTGACATCACCTCAATTTTCCATAATGGAAGTTAGCGTTTCGAACCATATATTAAGGGTGTGCGTGGAATGGGTTAGGATAAGTAGAAAAAATTTTTTCAATCAACTCAGCATTGGAGGGTGATTGTTTTTTCAGTATATCTTAACTCACTGATTATCAAAACTAACGATTTGGATAATGTTTTTTGTGGTTTCAACTCGTGATTTACATGGTTTAATAGGTTGAAAGGTTATAAAATTTTGATATTATTTTTTTAGAATTTGTTTTTAAAAATAATTTAAACCTATTATAATTTTTTTTTTAAAAATCATACTTAACAGGTCTAGCAAAAAACTAACTAAAAATACAATAATAATTCACTAATAATAATAATAATAATATAATTAAATATTTCTAACAATAATTTTTACATTGCATACTTACGAAAAAAATATTCACAACATATAAAGTAGTAATTAAAATCATTAATTAAAATCATTAATGTTCTAATTTGTTCTGTATGACTTATAAGAAATTTATATAAATATAAATATGTATATGAGGTTGAGATTCGTTGTATGTAGAAACACGATAATTAATATATATACTTTAGGCGTGTTGAGTTGAATTGATGACGAATTGAAAAAATATAATTCGCAACTAATCCACTTTTCTTATTGTTTTTGCTCAACCCATTTACTCACATAACCCGTAAAAGTTGGGTTGAATTGAGTTGAGTTGGGTTGGCAAATAGAACAAGTTGACAGGTTATTTGTACTTTTCTATCATATATATTATGGGCGAATAAGGGTAATCTCTGTTTTTTCTCTCTAAGAAATAGGATAGTACAGGTTATAATTCTGGAAAAAAATAAAAAATAAAAAAACCAAACGATGGTTGGAAAGACTAGAATTCAGTTAGGTACTTGGGCAGAGTACAAGGGGTAATTTCATATAGCAATGTCTAGGTACTCTTGACCCATACCTACCATTATATATAGCAGGTGTGGTATGATTCATTTAATAGGGGGTTGTAAGGGCACAAGGATTGTTATGGACACAATTATACGAATTCCCTTTTCCATTTTTCATTGGAATCAATTGTAGGGAGACATGACACACCCATCTCCCTTTTTGATATGCATTTCTATTTTGTAGGACCAAGCTTTCCTTGCTCCTTTACATCTTTCAACAACACCTCATAAACACCAAAAGAGAAGTTAATTGACATGCTCATATCACCCACCATTGTCAAATTATGAGAATTAATTTTCACACCCCACTTTTATCCAAACACCTTCCAATCTTTATCTTAAATAGGCAAAGTTACAAAAAAAAAAAAAATTTGTCATTCACAATATGTAAAAGTGTAATCTTATTTATGTGAAAGTGTGTTATTGTGAAGGATATTTTCATAATTTATCAAATAAAGACAAGAATTAGAGTGGTGCTTGCATAAAAGTGAGGCTGGGTGTGAATATCACTCTCCCAAATTATTATTATTAGCGTAAATTGGGAATAGATCCCATTTTAGAAAAATACTTAAGAATTAGTTCTTATCAAAAGTATAATATTCAATAAAATTCTTTTTTAAAATTTTGAATAAAAAATAAACCATTATACCCTTTATCAAATCTAATTAAGTTAACACCCGTAATAAGATATGTTGTGATATCATGAATCTTTTTCAAAATGCCATTTCTGTTGATATTTCCTATATCCATGCAAATTAGAATTTTCAATTTTGGTGAGAACGGGAACAGTGGAATGCACATGCTTCTTTGTTTTCATTTATTTTAAGTTTGAAGAATTGTGTTCTTGATAAAATACATCCAACTGGAATTCTTGGAGCAAATTTGGGAGATTACACTCGGTTAAATCGATTTGGAACAAATTTGAAAATTATGTTTCTGTTGAGTGTATTATTTTCTGTTGAATTTTCGTTGAGTGTATCATTTTCTGTTGGGTATATAATTTTCTGTTAGATTTCTGTAGTGTGTATCATTTTATGTTGAATGTGTCATTTTCTGTTAAATTTTTATTGTGTGCATCATTTCATGTTGGCTGTAGCATTTTCTGTTAGATTTCTGTTAACTGTATCATTTTCTGTTGAATTTCTATTAGCTGTATTATTTTTTGCTGAATTTCTGTTGCAAACTAGGGCTTCGAAATGGACAGTAAAATTGGCTCAATATGATACAAACCAGTAATATTACCTTTGGAAACTTTGGAGAATGAAATGATATTAGATTTTCGACGAATTTGAAGCTTTTTGTTCTTCGAATCTACATCACGAGCCAAATCGCAATCCATCGATACATGCTTCTCAATATTTCGTCGCTTTTTTGCAATATGTGGATGGTGATTTTTTGATTTTTCGGATATGATAGGTTTTGAGTAGGTTGTTTTCTGCTTTTTCGGAACCGTTGCTATAAAACTTGGACGAAAAACAAAGGCGCGAAGGAGGGATTCAATGGAAGGGTATAAACGAAATACTATTTCAAAATGGGACTTATAATAAAGTTGAACTTATTTTAGGACTTTTTAATAAAATAAAGCATAAAATGGGACTTCAGTAAAAGTTACCCTTATTATTATTGAACCATGGTCTGCATTTTATAGTAGAAAAGAAAAAAAAATGAGAAGAGCAACGCAAGCATACACACACGATTCATGTGCTTCACTCAAAATTAAGACTATATTTACGTAGTTTCAATAATTTCACCACGACAGAAAACAATGCATTACAAGAGTTTAAACCTAAATCAAAAGCAATAAATATAAAAACATAAAATAGGTTAAAGGCCAAAATGGATTAGAACTTTTTTTGATCAATCTTCCAATTCATGTACTAAATCTCACAAAATATTCATTTAAAACAGTAACACAACTTAAATGAATCCTGTATTGCACCCCCAAAACATAATCAGGCTTCGCACCCCTAACACTACAACTCCCTTGACTCTGTTTACAATGGAAAATAGAGTAATCCTATTCCCATTCAAAGCAAGGAACAAAGTTATACAACCTATTTGGCTATGTTAAGTTATTTATTTCAATTTCTGCATGAATTTGTGTTCCCCACCTTACCTAGTGATCTCATGCCAACCCCACCCGCCCGTCAAACTCTTCAGCTTTTTCTTTGCACCGTTGCTTCAAAGACAAATGGAAAGTCAAAAAGTAAGAGAAGTTAAATCACATTAAAAAACAAAAAAGAAAGAAAGCATAAGTATTTGTATGTTCCCCCTCTCCTCCCCTCCCTTCTTTCCCTTATGACCTCAATCATGTTCTTAAAAGAGACACTTTTTGGAGTACTTCTATGGTCCCATCGGCTAGCCTAACTTGAGACCTGAGACGATGGGCTAAAAGGTTTCAACCACCATAAGCCAATCACTAGGGGTTGTCCTCTCTTTGGACTCTACGGTTTAAATCAATAGATTAGATTTGTGTTTTGTGTTTTTTATCAGGGAGGACCAAACACATTATTCTTCAACTTGTGCTTAATGATGAACAATTCACAATTGTTGTGTTTTGAAATCACAAGAAAACCCCCCAAGTCTCTCATCTCCTTTTTATCTATATTACTAGTCTATCTTTTCATTCATCTTGTCGTCTTTTCAATTTTAACTTCATGTTTATCCAACCCTACTCGCTAGCCTCCTAACCAACACACTTAGTTGAGGCTCAACTTTGAAAATAAATTTTGTTTACACACTTGACAAAGTGGGTAAATAATACTTATTCTTTTATTAATCTAAATTGTAAGTTCTAATATTAGGGTTCTAATATTAGATGTACCGTAAATTTCACAATTTAAACTAATGAGAGATTAGATTTTATTCATCCCCACATGGTTAGATGAGTAAACAACATAGCACTCCACAATTTTATGCCCTTTCACCTTAAGCCTAATTCTTATGGTGACCTAATCCTTCAAAAGTGTGAGACAAACTCATTCTACTGGTGACTGTGGCCACAACCCAAGTCACCCATTTTGGTTGGTCTTGTCTTTTAACTTTTTAGGACCCAGATGGCTCAAAAAATCAAATGTAAAAATTGTATAAATATCGTTATAAAAAGAATGTATTGATATTTATAAAATTGTTAAACTTGTCTCTAAAATTATATTAATATTAAAAAAAATTTGTTTATATTATTCTATAATTTACCACCCAATAAGTGGTGCTTAATTATCATGACCCTGTTATGAATTTGAGAAAGCCCCGATCATAGTTTTGCTAAATGTCTTTCTTTCCAATTTTGGGAGGTTTTTTTTTTTTTTTTTTTTTCTGGTAGGGACTAGGGACTTGATGGGTAGCTTACCTATCATGTCATGGTGGAGTACTTTAATTTGCAGCCCCACACATAAGACAAACATGATTACAATCTATAGCTCGCCCTGACGAGGATTTCAAATGCTAATGATACTCTAAAAAAGCGACGATTCAAGGTATGTTTAAACAATGTTGTTAGTTGATGCCAACTGCAAAGGTTTTGAAGGGAAAGTCCTGTCAGAAATCAGTCATTTTATAAAGAAGCCTTTTTGATGGCATTATTGCTATGTGTTTTTGCATGAACCTCATAAGATATTATAATTCAGCATAGGATGGTGGGAGACAAACTAATGCCATAAATATATACATGTTCGGTGATCTAGAAAATACATTTTTATTAACTTTCAACAATTACAATAATTTGAAATTATAAAAAAATAAAATAACAGGAATATAATTTGCAAACCGAGTCCTACAAACGCAGTTTCCTTAAGAATGATTCACTGCCTACCGAGGGTGTTGTAGGTTTTCCACCGGCGTCACTCTCCTAGG